>PVJA010000413.1:129801-176467 GCA_004027025.1 Myocastor coypus
AAAAAAAAAAAAAATATATATATATATATATATATATATATATATATATATATATATATATATATATATATGGTATATTCAGCATGGAAAATTAATAAAAAGCCTACCATATAATGTGGCTATATTTTGACCTTAGTGCATAAAGGTGTTCAGATTATGCCTGCAATCAATCCTCAATACTTCTCCAAATCTTTTCCAAATGCTGTTGCATTGATAAAGAACTCCCCCCCGCCAGCCCCATCATTAAATTATCTCTTTCTTGTGGGACTTGTTAGCCTATGACTTTCTTCCACTGGTAGCATTTTAGTGATTAAGTGTACAGTCTATTATATTCCTGCTGGGAGGATTCTGTGAACCCAGGCTCAGAGAGTATCTGCTCTGCTTACCTCTATCCTAGTCATTTTATTTGTGTCCAAAACAAAGCTGCTGCTGGCATATCTCAGTGTTGATCCGATTGGCCAGTTCCACCTGGAGGAATTCTTACTGCTCTAATGTTTCTAAGCAGCAGCACAGTCCCTCATCTTTTTGCCTTCCACCCTCCCCTCTACCTATTTTCTTCCTCAAATGCAGTCACTGTTTGGAGTGAATTATTCTCTTTTATCTCTGTTTCTCCTTTTGATTTAGAAAATGTCATCATTTTTCATGAGTAAAAAACCAGTGAATCCAGATGTGTTGGGAAGTTGGATTCAGTTCTTTTGAAAATATTAAAAGGTGGAAAGGAAAGTTCCGGACTTTTCTGAAAAGTTCTGATTTTACTGAGAGATGGGAGCTGGGGAGATAGTTCCATGGGGCAAGTGCCTGCCTGGCAAGCACTGGGTCGTGAGTTCGAACCCTAGTCCTGCCTAAATAAATAAATAAATAAATAACTGAGAGATGAAGGAAAGCTGCCATTTCCACTTGTTGACCTCATCTGGGCCTCCTGGCTGGTCCAGCCAGCATGGTTCATGTTCTGGCTTCATTGTCTTTGTGCTCATGAAGGATTATACTGTTTTTTGTTTTCCTATTTCAAGATTTAATATCTTCACTTCTGAACTGTCATGTGATTCCTGAGTGTTCCCTAGCAGTTATTTAGCTTTTCTTAAGACTATAAAAAAATATAGCCAGGCGTGGTGGCTCACACCTGTAATCCCAGCACTTGGGAGGCTGAGGCAGGAGGATCATTGCAAGTTCAAGACCAGCCTGGGCTACAAAAGTGAGCTCAAAGCCAGCCTGAACTGCACAGTGAGACCCTGTCTCAAAAAGCAAAAAAAAAGACCATAAAAATATAACTTTTCCCTTGCGAACCTGTAGGTAAATTTAAACATATGCACACATTCTTACGCACTGCCTTCTTTGCTACAAAGTGTTTGTGGGGTTCGCTTTCAGGGGTGCAGAGAGGCAGTAATAGTAATTGTGAGAATAACCCCCACACTCTAATCCCTGCATATTGTATATATGCACATAATTTGGTGAATTGATTATAAGCTTCCAAGTTTTGTTTGAAGAATCAGAAAAGAAGTGGCCTCAAAGTGTTTTTCTAATAAGTGGGAGGATGTAAAGCATAGGACACAGTGAGTCCAAAACAGCTTGATCTGAGGGACTCCAGTTGACACATAAATGCTGTGCTGTTGATACATGGAAGTGAGCAGAACCTTATGGAAACACAAGAACCGTATAGGAGGGGATCTTTTTTCAGTGGTAGAAGCCTCCTGCTTGTAAACAGAACCTTACTTTTACACTTCATGTTACAGATTCTCTTAGCAACAACCAAAGTGGGATTTTGTACTGACTTGTCACTGGTGATTGAATTTTACGCTAGCCCTCGGGTCTTCTGTGGACACAAAAAAGCATTCATTGGTCCCTGTTTCTTTTTCTGTTGCCGTGCTCAATCAGCCCCTTCTACTTTGTTCACTGACATATTGAAATTTTAGTTTCAGCCCTTCTCGCCCATAGCTGTGTCTGAAACAGCTTTCTTGGCACATTTCTAATCTAAATCAAAATCAACACCAGAAACATTCAACCTACCAGACAGCAGAATTGTTTCATGTTTTAAAAATATCTGCTCAGTTGCTCTTTTAACAGATATGAGACAATATGGCACCTTCTAAATAACACAGATCACAGTCTCTCGGAAAGAGAGAAACACTTACCTGCAGAGTTACTGTAAAGGCTGTCACTTAGGGCTAAAGTCAGTCTGAACTGAGATTCCCTGGAGAATTACGTCAACAGGCTAAAATCATAAGGCCAACACACTCCAGTAATGAAATGAGAAATATTAGGAAATGTTCCTAGGAAATAGTTTGGGAAGAGAAAGGGCAAGAGTTCTTCTCCAAGAAGCTCTTTAGACCAGACCAGTACAGTACACACCCTTCTCACCAAGATGATATCCATAATTTTATGAAAACCAAAAACCTATCTGCTGCTAATCCTGAAAGAGAGGCTGAAGATCTAATTTACTGATCAGGACAGCTTGGATCTGGCTCAGGGCCTGGTGTCCTCTCCAATTTGCTTCCCTTTCGTGGACCCAAATGCTATTCTCTTGAGCAATCTGAGAAGTTCTTTGCAGAGCGATTCTGTTTCTGATTTGGATAGTAAATTGAGACCAAATTCTTTAAAATCCTAAAACTAAAGTGTTTTGTTCTTCTTTATACAGATATTCTAGACTCGCACCTTGCTCCATATTGAGACTTACCTTTAAATTTCTCTGTCAGATCCTATATGCTTGTGTTCTGATTAATGGTGTTGCTCCATGTGGTTCCAGCTTTCAGAACATCATTTTTCTTCAAGACTGTGTGCTCCTTGGTGGTCTTTTCATTTTCTTTCTAAAAACCACAATTAAAATCCTCTGATACTCACATGCCTTCTCTTAATGATTAAGATGCTTTCTTAGATCTCCTTAGTAATTTACACCTGAATATCTCTACCACTGATAGTAACATCCTCTTAAAATGACACAGCTGGGGTTTTCACATAAAGCAGAGAAGGGAGTGAGGATATTTTTGTTGGGTTTTTTCCTCCATATTCCATTTAACCATTCCCTCACCTTCCTGCTGCACCCCCTTCTCACCCCTACTCCCTCATCTCAAGTTTCATTTAAAGTGCTTAAAACAATGACAACTCACTGGTGACTAGAAATTCCACAAGCTTACTTGTGTTAATAACACTTAACGCTTTGGTGTTTATGTATTAAGGTCTCAGTAGCTTTTTTTAAGCCTGTGTTATATGCATCTGTACCCGTTGACTGTATATGTATGAAGAATATTCTTACTGCAAATTGTACATCATAAAAGTCTGTTTGTTGAGGGCCAGGGAGATAGCTCAGTAGAATAAGCTCTTGCCTGGCAAACACAGGGTCCTGAGCTCAATCCCCGGTACCAAAAAAAAAGTTTGTTGGTGTTTGGCTGGAGGTGGCTGATTATTACATTCTGAAATGCTGCGCACACTTGGAGTGTTTATTCTGGATTTGTTTCTGTGCACTGTAAGGATTTAGTGCAGCTGAAGAATAAGCAAGATGAGCCAAGTGGGGAAACATGATGAAAAATCTTGAACCAAGCACAAGTTGTTGAAAAAAAAAAAAATTAGCACAAAGGAATGTGGCCATGGGGTAACGTAAAATGAGAAGAATCCAGGCAAAGCCATCTCTACCACTGAGACCAGACTGCTTCTGGAGTGTATGTGCATTAACGTCAAGGCCAGTGCTTCAGAAAACAAGGCTGTAAATGCACCCATAATTCCCAGGGAGGTAGAAATATCTTGTTAGTGATCCACCACTCACAATTCTGGCTGTCTATTGAAAAGAGGATCTGAAAAAGATTCTTGTACACCTGTGTGCATTTGCAGAACTCAGCATCCAGCCTGTGGGAAGAACCCACGTGCCCCCTGACAGATGAAAAAATGTAGGAAGTGGGGCACGATCAGCTCTTCCTCAGAAAGGAAGGAAGTCTGGGCGTGGGCCACAGCATGGATGAACCTTGAGGACAGTATGCTAAGCAAAATGCTCTCATCATAAAACCAGGTGCTATAGGTTTCCACTTAGCTGGAGTACCTAGGGGAATCAGACTCATGGAAACAGAAAGTGGAATGGTGGGTCCCAAGGAGGTAAAGAGAAGGGCCAGGAGGAGTTGTTTGAAAATAAAAATGATCTAGAGATACTGTACAGCAGCCTGTATGCACTTAACAGTACTATATTCTGCACATAAAAATTGGCAGGAATATAAAATTATGAGTTTTTTGTATACTAAAAAAGTATATTTTAAGATTCAACAATCAAAGTCCAGAGAGATTCTTAATGTAGAAGAATATTCTGTTGACCCACACATCATGGCTATGTGGTTCTATGTATTTTTGTTCATTCTTCAACTTCTTTTGTACCCAAATTCATATTTATCTAGTACAAATAACCTGGCGATGATAGAGGTGCCCAGAAAAACAGAAAAGATAGCTCGAATGGCTGGTGTTGTATAGAACTGAATAGGCGAGGATGTTGGTAGCAGGCAATAAAAAAGTCCCCTTGAGCACCTTGCCATGACCTAAGAGAAGCTTCTGAAGCAGGATCTATCTCTGGGACCTTTGGTAGCTCTTTTCTTACCCCAGAGTGAACTCAGTGTCACCCTTCTCTTTAAGGAAAGCACCATTGCACAACACGGTTTTATATTCTGCCACCTCTATCCCCCCTGTCTTTCTACTGTGGGTTCTCTTGTCAGTAATATTTGGTAATATACTTGTCTTTATGACAAAGAGGTATTGATTAATGTCTTCTAATAACTATAACGAGTCCAGTGACTCAGCTCCTAAGCCATGTGCACTCACTGCAAACATGATATTAGTCCCAAGGGAGCAAAGAGGGATTCTTGTCCAGAGGAGAGGATTTGAGAAAATATGAGAACTATTCCATTGGTTTCCAGAGTATGTTATTCCATAATATTTAATTTATCTTGTTAGAGAGAGTTGTAACTTAATTTTCTTAGTGAGATGGTAATAAAGCAAAGGCTTAGAGCCATGGCTCTTTCAGGATGGTAATGTTATTCAGTTTCACCTGAAGGGAATGGGATTCCAGCCAAGAAAATAAAAATAATCTGGTACTCAAATTTTGATTAAAAAAAAAAAAAAAAAAAAGAAAAACAGAAATGGAGAAATGGCTTTTCTCCCTCAATAATGTGCACACAGACACTCTGTGCTATGCCTGCTCATGAAGCACTCTGGACTCATCCTGGTCTTCTGTATCCACCTGAAATCTTTGGGGAAGTCTTCATTCATCATTGTAGCATTTCAGTGAAGTCTAGAAGAGTCTGCTATAGGTGAACTTATCTTTGACCTGAAATTATAGCTCTGCCAAGCAAAATGAATAATTTCCTGGAGATACATAGAGGCTATATTATTTTTTAGCAAGGAGCACTGAGGTATTAGAGATTGAACCCAAGGGTTTCATGCTGAGTTAAAGCCTCGATCTTTTATTTTATTTTATTTTATTTTATTTTATTTTATTTTATTTTATTTTATTTTATTTTATTTTATTTATTTTGAGTTAGTCTCATGCTAGGTTACTAAATTCCCCCAAATGAGCTTCCCGTTTCAACCTTATTACCTACTAGAGTGCAGGCATACAGGCACCCAGAGGGAACTTATTTCTTTATTCCTTATGCTATCAATACCAAATTTGGCATCTGGCTGCTGATTCAACATGTCTAGTTATTTATCTATGTTGGGGCAAAGAAAGAACTTTAGTTTTCATGGATCCTGTTAGTAGTGTGGAGCAATGAAATTTCTCTAGAGCAGAATTGAAGGAGATGCATCTCATTTACCTTTCTGGCCTAGCCCTGGTTCTGATTCTGATCTTCACAGAAGTCCAAAACTGATTTACATGGGCACCTTCTGGTAGGGATGTGGTCCCAGGAGTAAGGAACAAGGAACTTAAAATGATTCAGCACCTCTCTGCTCCACTTGGGTAAGTGTTGATGTGCACAGGACTCACGTCGCTCTCAGAGATTAAGTTTCTCTCTCTTCTCTTTCAGATTACTACAGATCTAAGGCAACGGTGCACAGACAACCACACGGGGACATCTGCCTCAGCCCCCATGGCTGCGGGCATCATTGCGCTGGCCCTGGAAGCCAAGTAAGCCTTGATCTCTATGTCTTCATGGGTGACAACCCCAATCTCCAGGAATCTCCTCTTCCCATATATAGAATCCCTAGCATAACCACCCTGAACATCTTCTCAGACCTACTTTTAAAATATCAGTGATGTAAAATTTTAAAAGTCCTCAAATTAATAAGGATTTTTTTTTTGTTTTTCTTTTTTTAACGCTTGAAATAATCCAAGTGTGTAATGACTTTATGATAGAGTCATGATCTGAGCATGCCAATTGGCTCCCATAGCTGTGTCTTGGTAAGGTTTTTATTCTAGTCTGAGAATGTTCCTGCGAGTCTCAGGAGGGAGGTCGGCCCACTCTGGTCCCTAGATCTCACCATAGCCCTATCACTGACTGACTCTGGAGGACTGAGTATGTTGAGGTCACAGAACAGGAGCCCAGGGATGGGAACTGTCTACTTTGTTCCACTGTTGTTCCATATCATCAAATTCTGTGTCCAAAAGATCACTTACAAAGGTACAGTTAAGCTGTTTGCGTTAGGCTCATCTCCCTTCTCTAAAAACACAAGTTAATTTGTTATAATGTTTCAGAAACCTTATACAGGCTGAAAATCTCTTATCCTTAATTTCCAAGCCCAAAATAATCAGGAAACTGAAAGTTCTTTAGCAAATTTAATACCAGATTTATTTAAGGGCAAAGCTTGCCGTGAACTGATTTCACACTATTAATGAGCTTTACTTATTCCATGTATTATGAACATTTCTTTATTCAGTGCAGAAATATTTATGTACATGATCATAAACTGTTGACTTAGACCTCGCTGGAGGTTTTGTGTAATACGTGTTATGAATGCCATCTCAGAAATTTGAGTTCTAAAGACATTTGGTCCAAGAATTAAAAAAGAAAAAAAATGGATGTGTGGCTGAGGGGCTCTCCACAGGAGGATCCAAAATGGATGGAGGGCTGGAGCGATGGCATTACTACACTGTAGCAGCAGCTTTGCATGCGTCCCCTTGGGGGGAGCAGAATCCCGTTCCTGCAGTCCTTCTCTCAAGTAGAACAAGAGCAGTTGACAAGAAAGGAACACAGGATGAAGAGGGAGGTTCGGGTCTTGTCCTAACAGTGCCAGTTCCCTGCTGCACAAATGGCTTCCTAACATCCACTGGCTGCTGGCTGAAAGACAAGGAGCCTATGTTTAGGTAGCCAGTCCTGCTTTGCTATACTGGGCATGTAGTAAATTGCAGTTATTTAAAGCCGTGGACTGAAACAGGGAGCAGAACACGGGCTCTGCACATAGTGCCATGTTTTTAGGTGGCCTGTCACCTAATCTTCATCAGTGGGAGACAGAAAGACTTCCAGAAATGTTTGGATACCTTTCCTTTAGACAAGGTTAAATATGGAGTAATTTTGAACGTATCTTTTAAGGCGTTAAAAGTTTGGGCTTCGCAAGGAACTGGCACTTATCCTACGAAATTCTCACTTGACAACTTTTCGCTAGCTTGTTCTGGCAGCAGAAATCTCAGCTGAGTTATCTGTATTTTTAATTTGGAGCATTCTAAATAGAATTTTTAAAGAATATATTGTTATCCTTCTGCTATTCTAGAGTTTTTAGCTGGAATACTTCCAATCCACCCCCCCCCCAAATCAAAAATTCTGATGAAAAGAAATTAGGAATTGTTCTACACACACAAAAGCTATGATCACAAACTCATAGTTGGCACCGGATCACTATACTGGCAGTGTACACACTTAGATGATCCCTGCTCCTTTCTGATGTTACTAGAATACTTTGATTTTCCACAGTCCTTTGAAGCATTCCTTGAGCAGAAATGTAAATCCATTCATTAAGTGTCCAACAGCCCTTTCAGTGAGAGAAAGTTGCTT
Source organism: Myocastor coypus (assembly GCA_004027025.1). Lineage (NCBI taxonomy): Eukaryota > Metazoa > Chordata > Mammalia > Rodentia > Myocastoridae > Myocastor > Myocastor coypus. The sequence goes on from PVJA010000413.1 coordinate 137,754, forward strand.
TGTGCTCAATAACATATTGGAAGAGTACAGCTATCTTCTCTTTTTTCGCATGTGGAGCTTTTTTTTTAAGATTTCCTTTTTTCCAAAACTCTCTGGGTAGAGGTAAATTTCCCAAAGTCAGGATACCTAGAAAACACGCTGTATTTCAGGAGTGTAGCAATCCAGTTCAGTCTTAGGACCAAAATTCATGGTAAACAATCTGATAAAATAGAAAACAAATCATTCCTTGGGCTTCGTTGGTTTGATCTATAGGCCAACCTATGCTGGTAAGCAAAAAAGGTGAAAATTACAGGAATGAGATTTGGGTGCCATAAAAGGGGAGGCCAGCAGTAATGTTTATCCAGCAGGGCTACAGCTTGAGTGAAACTTTCCTAAAACTATGACATTGTAGAGGTGCTTCAGTAGCAGTGTGTCAAGGCTGCAGTTGTTCCAAGGCAAAACCTCACACATGTCCATGACCCATTTACCCAGCCCCAAGCGTGATGAGCTCTTCCTGCACCATTATTTCTCAGCAACACTGGAACTTGGGACTTTGAGATTCAGCATGTCCTCTCACAAGCTGAACAGCCAGATTGACAGGATTCTCTCTGGTGAGAGGAGCTGAGGGAAAGCCATAGCGAGCAGCCCTCAGACTTGGGAACACTGCCTTCCCTCCTGATGGATGTGGCCTACCTTCATCAGGATTTGCTGAGTAACTGGATGATGGGTTGAGTTTTGCATGTTCATTTAATTGCATACCCTGAGTATTGTTACACCAATTGGGAAAATGGTTGTTTCTCCTCTTGACACTAGATTATTTATTTAGCATTGGGACACCAGGGAAACATCCACATCCTGAGCTTTCCCCCAGACTGATTCCTTTATGTCGTGGAGAGTTGGCAGGATCAGTAGAACTGGGAGTCTTGTTATGGATGCTACTTATTCCCATGGCCTCTTGGCAAAGAAAACATATAAAATCTAGAGAAAGAGGAAGGCTTAAAATGTTCCTTGTACTTTAGACAAACTTAATAACTCTTTGGTCACAAAATAACTTTGCTGTGGCAGCACACAGGACTCTCAAAACATTTATCCCTGCAGCAAAATGTATTGCGCTACACATTGCAACGAACTCCCTTCTAAGACTCAGCCAGTGTCAAACTGTTTCCACAAAAGCTTTACATCTGTATCAAACCATCACAGAATTTCCTTGTCACTATTCCTTAGACAATAAACATAACTAGTAAGTTAGCATTACACTGAGCTAGGGATTCTAAATAATCTAGAGATTGCGTGAAGCAGGCAAGGTAATATACTGCACCCTTCCATGCAAATACTGCACCCTTCCATGCAATGAGGTGAATACCAAGACCAGCTGAGGGATAAGCAGCCCTGGAACCACCCAGCCACAGCTAGATATGGGGAATGACTCTACTCTTCCAAGGTTTGAGTAAGTCTCAGTTTCTCTGCCTCACTGGTACCTTATCTTTTCTGGCTGGGTTTGACCCTCTTTGGTTTCCATACATGAAGCTTCATAGCCTCCTCTGCCACTCTCATCGTGAATCTGATCTCCTTGGTAAATTTCCTCCACGTTCCCTTATGCATAAACTATTTCATAATAAATAAAAATACTCTCAACTTGTTTGTTTTAATTCAATTAAATAAATAAAAATACCTCTGAAAAGGGAGGATGATATTCATATTGTCATACCCTCAGCAGGTAGTTTTCTACTTTCTCAGCCCAATGAACAAGGAATATGTAACCACTCATTATAAGGAAGTAATTATCATTCAGGTCATTACCACTTTAAATAAAATGAGCATCCTGGGAAACAGATTTCTTACAGTGGAAAGCACTGAGAGATGATGGTGCTCATTTTATTTAGATCTGAAGCCTAGGAGAACGCAAGTCCCGTGTGCAAGGTGCTTTGTACCTCGATCTTTCATTGGTGCTCTGGACTCACAGGGACAGCAGGAGAAAAAGAAGATATTTCATAACAAATAATGTTTCACATAAAATGGTTTATAAAACTGACACGACTAGCACCACTAAAAGTAGAAGGCTCAGCATAAGCTGTGTCTTCCTAACCAGAGAGTGCAGTTACAACAAACAGGAAACTATTTTAGTGGAATATTTTGTACATTTAAATGTCAACATTAACTTAATAAGCTCAGAATTTAAGTTTACCAAAGAAACTTTTTAAGTTTCAAAGGTTTTCTTTTTCTTTTTCACTAGAAAATCAGTATGAGCATACGTATTCAGCAACCAATAATTTTTATTTTGCAGAGTAAAGGGTAAATAAAAGGGACAGAGCCAGATAGGAACTTCTGACATTATTTAGGACACACAGTGAAATGGCAGAAAAAAATTTTATACAAATCCTCGTATAAGTGACTGGAAAACCTTATCCTCAAATTTCACATCTGAGGGATCATAGAAGTACCTTACTTTGAGAAAACCCAATTTATCTACAGCTAAATTTAGAAAAGAAACAAATTGGGAGACAGCTTTTACTCTCTCCCAAAAATGTGTCTGGCTACCTTCTTTTTATTACTTCTGTTCCCTCCTGTTACAATTTACCTGTGGTCACTGCTTTATAGAAATACTATAGATAGACATAAAATATACATTGAATATTCAGAATATAGAATATAATTCGAAGTCACTTAGATAGTTTTTACTTTACTCAGTATTTTTATAGGTGATATCTTCCTTCCAACACGGCTTAAATGCTCTGGGAATAAAGATTTTATCTAAGATCTTTAGGTATGTAACATACAGAACACTAGAGAAGCGTAAGGCATTATGGTATATACTAAGTGAATTAGGCCTACTGCAAGTGAGATATCTGTTTACAAAGGTCAACCCAACATCAGAGGAACCAATAAGGAAGCAAATGTCCATTGATAGATGTACACAAATTATTTAAGGAAGCTAGTCATGTAGTCTGTGAAGAGAGAATGTGGAGGGAACAGAATTTAACCGAAGAAAGAAAGGATTAGGTCTAATGATTCAAGCTGCAAATCCGGTTTTTGTACCCTCTGAGACACCTGAGCAAGATGTTTTTAACAGCCAATTATCAACAAATATCACATTAATCTATCGTGTCAAACTTTGCTTTTTCTACAAGGTAGAATCCTAAAGAAGTTAACGACATTTGTCAATGTTGATGCTTTTAGTACCATTTGGTAAACTGGTTCACCAAATACCTTATCTCTCTCTCTTCCTCTATCGCTCTCTCAGTCTTTCTCTCTCTCTCTCTCAGTCTCTTTCTCTCTCACTAGGTTTCAGCTGTGTAAAATAAAGACTTGACATTATTCCCCTCTCTTGATTTGATTTCATAGGAAATCCCTCTACCTTTTGTCCTTAGTGGAAAAGATCATGTCAGACATGGAAAGGTCAGAGTGTGAAAAGTCAGTGTTTAGCCAAAAATGATTCATACCATATGCTGTTAATTTTTTTTAAAAAAAAGTTCTGAAAATTCTCAAGAAATGAAACTAACAATCTGCATTTCTTTTAAGCCCACAAAGTTCATGGGTATAAATTTTGCATAATTCTGATTGATTAGCCACATATGTCTCTGCTTTACCTTTCATTATAATCTGTCTATCTCATTGGTGTGTGAGACAACCCAATGCAGGAAAAATATAAGGAAAGGCCCAAAATATTTGTGATACATGGATTTTAAAAAGTAATTCCTGGGACATTTGAAAAGATGGGACCTGAGTCTTTTTAACAACTTAGTTCTGCGTTTAAAGTAGCTCATTGGAGGCAGGAAAAATTCCAATTTTAGACTTAAGTGTGAACAGGAGTTACTCAAGGGTTTGTTAGTCATAAACATTTCTAAGTAGTAAGGTTAGTTAGCATCTGAATGCTGATGTCCTATGACCCAATCTTATCTTCTTTTTTGTTGTTGTTTTAATTAAAAACCCATTTCAGTATAGAATGTTCCATTAAGAACTTTCCCAAGGGCCACGTACAGCTGTATGGAAATGTTGGAGCAGGCAGGGAATGGGAATGTGTTTGGTTATGGAGGTGAAACTGTAAAGGGCATGTGGACCATTTCCTCTTAGCAGAGTTTCTTTCTTGCCATGCAAACTTAGAAAGTACATCACAGTGAGAAATACAGGCATATGTGCCCGGATCAATGCAGTCAGGAACGCAAAGAAGTGGTTATATCTCCCACCCTTCCTTCCACACCATCTCCTGTGTGATCTTAGGATTTAGCTCAGGTTTTTGGCCTGAAAGGTGAGGAGACATAGCATGAGGAACATGAGTGTAATTAGAAGGTAACTGAGAAGAGCCAAAAAGGTGTGTGGGGTAAAAAGAACATGAATTTCAACTTGAGGCTCAGCGGATGGAGAAGGGATGTACTGTCCTGGATTATTCCTTATAGTCGAATAATTGTAACCAGACCCAGAGAGCAGTTACTATGGGCCTTCTGCCAGGACTGTGCATGAAAATAGCTTTGTTATGTCTACATACACACAGACAATACACTCTGTCCTCTAGCACTTTTCAAGCTCAAATTATGTAAAAGCCAAGTTTCCCTGGACTCGGCTGTGTACCTTAAGTAATGCTTTCAAACAAAACTGTTTCCAAAGGTATCTATTATGACCAAAAAGCCCTGGTCAAGCAGCTCATTCACCTAGAATTATGTGGCGATTTTGCCAGAGGTCTGTATCTCCTTCCTAGAAAAAGAAACAGAGCCATGTGGAAGAACTGAGATGCCCAGAGTCTGAACCAAGGATACAAACCTTCTTAGAGGATTGTTGCTGCCTCTTTGCTGAGATGTGTTTTAGAAAATATGTTGCTCACCGACAACATATTATTCTCATTGCGGTGATGATAATAAAATAATAACTTCAAAAGAATAGTTTTTTGTCCCGTTCTGATCACTAGGCTTTTTCCTTACCTAGCTGGTCAAATACTGTTTTCAATGGATAGAAGTGTCTCTTATCACAAATGCCTAATGTGTAGAAGAGAAAGCCAGTTGAAATGCTCAGAAAACTGGTGTCATTTATTGTTCAGGATGAATTGGCGTGGCTTCTGATAATGACAGCCATTGGGCTAGAAGAGTAGGTGGGGTCAGTGTACACCAGCAGGAACAGCCAATAGGAAATGGGTTAGACTGGTCTCTGGAGAAATGCAAAACAACAAGGCCAAAGTTGAGTTTCTTTGCTAAATTTGGATGGATGGTGGTACCATACAGAAATAGTTGCCCTGTCTTCTTTCCTTTGAGGTTTCTGGAAGTAGAAGGAGCATAAAAGCTGAATGGACAGGAAGATCCTGAGCTGAACCTGCCAGTTCTACAGAGAGAATGAGAGTAAATGTCTCCCACAGTGACTATACCTCTGTCCAGCAGCACCCTGTGCAATTAGTGAATCCCAAGAAAATACTCCTTGTTGAGAGCACAGGTGCTGTATGTAGTTGACAGCTTGTGTGTTAAGAAAGGAAAGAAAATAAAGAGTGTAGCTTGTGCCCACTTTGTCCTGATATATACTTTTATTTAACTTCTAGGATATTTTTGTCATGTAAAATTTAGAATATCTTATGTCATTTACCCAGAGAACATAATTAAGCCTAGTGATTTTAGAGCCATGTTTTAGTATTTAGCTGATGCCGGCATTTTTTTCTTTTTTAAAAGTTTTAATCCTGATACAGTTTGCCATCAGTATGAGACAAAAAAAATGAGAGGAATAGAGATAACAGATTGAAAAAGCATGTCATTTCACTAGCATATGAGATTTATTGATCTTGACAAAAACAAGCCAATTATGGCATCGGATGTGTTGAAAGCTCCCAGAAGCACGATCATCATGAAACCAAGTGTGTTATCTGGAATAGAGCGTGCAACACAAAGTAAAGACCTCCATGTGTACAGTTGGGATTTTACTATAAATGACTCTGAATTTTAGTGAGTAATCATATATATGACTCAGAGGAAGTCAAGTTCTATGTCTCTGCATATTTCAGGAATAAACTAAGTGTGCGAAGGCTTACAGTGCCATTAGCAATCAGTAAGGATCACCATGCATGTGACTGCCATAGCCCATAGAAGAGCAAAGAGATGCTCCTTGCCGCTGAAGCCAATGAGTACAAAGGTATTGCCTAGTACAAGAAAGAAAAGCTAAAATGAAGGGAGAGACAACAGAATGCTTGCTATGTGCCAAATGCTGAGCTGAGTGTTCACATTGATAATCTCATTTAATCCTCAAAGCAGTGCTCTAGGTAGGCGCTACTGTGTTTCCTGTAGAGAATGGAGCTTCGAAATCCACACAGGCAGCAAGCAAGAGTCTGCAAATTGAACTCAAGCATTGTGACACATGGACCCACCATCCTTCCATACCACCTTTCTGTTTGTAAGAACACTAATGATACAGTTAATGATAAGTGGGTGCCCAGGACTAAAAAAGCCGCGAATTTTATAAAATGAGGAGCAGGGGTGATTTACAATGACTTTGCAGACCATGAAGGGTTTAAGCTCTATTGCAAAGGCTTTTATTTTTTTTTTAACTATCATGTGCAAGTGACTCCTTTTAGGATCTTGTTTAAAATATGCATACTGCAGGGCTGCAGAGATAGCTTGATGGCATAAGCACCTGCCTGGTAAGCACAAGGTCTCGAGTTCCATCCCGGGTACCACATGTGTTATGGTTTGGGGTTTTTGTAAGGTGAACAATATAGTACAAACCACATTTTGTAATGGTATTTCATAATCAGTCACCCAAGAATAACATACAACAAGTTCAGGAAATGTATCCACACACTAAATACTAAAGAATCCAGCTGAGGGCCTAGAGCACATAGCAAGACCTCTCATCAGTCTGACTGGAGACCTAGAGCCTACTACAAAGTCTCATGCAGGCCCGTTTCCATGGATCTGTGCTAGAAAGGCCCAAAGGCCACTGATGGAACTAGAAAGCCTATGCTAGTGGGATGAAGAACCTGTGCTAGCAGACTGAGGGATCTAAGCTGGAGCTAGAAAGCAACATTCAAGGTAAACACCAGAGCTGCCCCAAAGGTGCCACAGCCATCCTCAGCAACAGTGAGGTCCCAAGCTCCCCCAGCAATAAGGAAAGCCCAGTTCCCATCAGAAAAACCAATGTGACAAGCTTCATGAGGTTGAGCAGTGCACTATCTTCCCCTCCAGAGCCAGGAGTCAGTGTTCAGGATGAGGACCCAAGCTACTCCCAAGTTCATTGGGAAAGCCAGCATGACAAGGTCCTCCAGCAGAACAACCCAAGAGAACTAGCAGCTTCCAACAGCTTCTCCAAACAACATCCCTAACAGTTTTTCAGCAGCTTCCCCTGCTCTGCCTTTATGCAGCTAGCAACAACCCTCAGGTGGCCTCCAACATCCAGTACCATGCTATTTAATTCAGCGGGGTGTTTTGCCCCCAGATAGCTATCTACCATAGCATGCTATGCCAGCCCCAGAACCCCTTGTGTGCCTTGTGAACCACAAAACCAGGAATGGTGGCACACACCTATAATCCCAGCTCTGGGCAGCCTGAGACAGGAGGATCACTATGATTTTGAGCTGCATAATGAGACCCTATACCAGTGGTTCTCAACCTGTGGGTTGCGACCCCAGTGAGGGATGAATGACCAAAACACAGGGGTCATCTAAAGCCATTGGAAAATGTTATTTATTTTTGAAGTAGCCACCAAAATTATTTTTTGGTTTGGGGTCACTGCAACATCAGGAACTATATTGTGGGGTCACAGAATTAGAAAGGTTGAGAACCACTGCCCTATACTAAGTAAATAAGAAAGAAAAGAAGAGAAAAGAAAAAGGAAAGAAAAGAGGGAGGGAGGGAGGGAGGGAGGGATAGAGATGGAGATAGATTGCAAAGCCCTCAAAATCATTCAGGTGATTCATTCATGAGTGATCCCTAGATAACAATTAGAAAACCTTTGTAAACTGTAAAGCCTCTTAAGAGTTAGGGTGCTACAGTAATCCCAGCCCCAAGGACAGTGTTTGGTAGTAGTAGGCAATAACATATGCTCTGGATTCATGAATAAACAGAGGAGCATTTCCTTATAGTTATATAAAAGTATGGATAGCTGTCAGCAATCTGTAGATAGTGGGGTTTATGCCAGTAAGTTTGAACTCTAAATATTGATTGATTCCTTCAAGAAATGTTTATTTAGTTGCACTTGTTATTATAATTTATTTTGAAGGAGATCTCTGCTTCATAGCTCTAAAACTACAATAAATCTTTGAGTTAATAGCAAATTTGTAACATCGTTGTTTTGATGTAACTCAGCACTTGCCTGGCATTGTGCTAAGAATTAGAATACCTCTGAGTAAAGGATGCACGGTCCATGTCAGAGCTGCCAGAGATGTATGTGAGGCTTTAACCTGACCACAAGGGACGCCACACTCCAGTGGAGGCACAGTTCTGTACCTGCCTTGGAAAGAAAAAGAAAGCACAATAGGTATTATGGTAGAGGGTAGATGGGGAGGGTAGGAAAGGATGGATAGGGGACAAATTAGATTACAGAAAGAACAAGGCAAAGCTGTCATGTGCCTGGGGTCATAAAGGTGATCCAGTGTAGACTTGATTTTGTAAGCTTTTGCTGAGTTATAATTTGGCAGTATTAAACATGTTTCACCATGCTTATCCAGTAGCGCTTACAATCATGACTGTGCCTCAGAATAAAAAACTAAATGATGGAGAAGAAAAATTGAATGATAAAAACAAATGATAAGATAGCTCCATGGCATAAGTACCTGCCTGGCAAGTGCAAGGTCATGAATTTGAACCCTAGTCCTGCCAAAAAAAAAAAATAATAATAATAATAATAATAATGTAAAAATGATTTTTAAAAAGCCTACACAAGAAAATTAGTTTTTTCTGTAACAAATTTTGATGCATGCCTGCTTATGACTAAAAACAAGCTACAAACTGGCATCACCTCCAACATCAAGTCCTTCACTAAGGCAGGAAGAATGCCTTCGGTGGGCACTTTACCTGAAATATTTGAAACACAAGCAGGGAATATGCAGAAGAAAGAAAAGACTGTGGGTGAAATTCCAGGTATGGAGATGTGTTCTCTGAGTGGCCCTACATGGCCTCTGCTAGTTATTTAGCCCTGGGGCACCTTCCCAGAGGACTCCCAGAATATTGCTGGGCTTCCTGAAAAGGGTATAATAAGGAGTTGATCATGTCAGCCATACTGAATCCTTACTCGCTGCTCTGAACTTAGATGCCAATGAAATTGAACTTGCATGACCCCATCTCCTGTAACAGACGCATTCAACGTCATAATTTTTATTGAGCGAAATCACTCAGTTACGTGGGATTACTCACCTGGAACATAAAGTAATTGTTATCAGTCTGTCTGAGAACCCTGATGTTGGAATGCTGCCCGGGAACCATCTGGTCTGCTGAGATGCTATTTGGTGAATGTTCAAGAATCTCCAGGCAAAGGAGCAGAGCAATCATTACTGAATATGAGCTGCTTTTAAAATAAAAGTACTACTTTAAAGGGTTAAAAAAAAAAACAAAAACATGTATTTAGAAGTTATGTGCTACTCAGTTATACAGCTTTGTATTGTATGACTATCCTCATTTGGAAAAATTAAAAATGACCAATCTCACCTTGATTCCCATACTGAAAAAATTTTACTCACAAAAAAAATTTGTCAGCTAGGAAACTAAGAGCCGTTTTAATCTCAGTGCTGACTGCAAACATTCCACTTGTTCCCTTTGCCACTGCTATCTTAAGAACAAGTGAATACTGTCAACATTGCTGAGTGCCTAAAAGGACAGCCTCACAGCCCAATATTGCTAACAATAGGACTACTTCTAAAATTAAGCTATTGTCACTAAAACAATACAGACCCTTTGTAAAAATTATGGCTACTAATGATACATGATAAATGAAGGCTTTTACACAGATTTCAGCAGCTATTTTATGCTTTAATCATGTAGTAACTCCTGATGTTATGCTCTTATCAGATATTAATATAAATTATGTATTTATTAGGAAAATACTCCATAATTTATTATCTTTAATTCATATATTGATTTCCCTTCTGACCCTGTTCACTTTGTTGTCTCTTTCTCATTATTTTTTTAAGTCAATCTTTTTAACCAAGGAATACTTTATGTACTCTGAAGTCAGGGAAGATTAAGTTAAAAATTTTATCTCTGTTGTCTCTGTTCTGTTGTTGGAAATTGAATATTCAAATTGAATTTTAGAAATGTGTTTCAAAGTTCCTCATAAAACTAGTAATATTAGGAACCCTCTAATATTAGGTGTCACCTAATGATCATCTATGGTAATATTTTTCTTTTGTGTATATAGTAATATTTTCCATAATTTCTGCAAGTACTTTATCGACTTGTTATTTGCTTTCTGGCTTCCTCGTATCACTTTCACATAGAGAGCTTTCTTTACCTTTACTTGTTATTTCATGAATATATGTGACTTTTATGCATTCTTTAATTAGGATTAGAAAGTCACATATGACCTTACTTTAATTTTAACCAGTTAAACATGTTTTCCCATGATTAAGACCCATTAGGTTAGAAAGTCTGTTCTTGTCTCAGAATTTGTTCATTAGCAGTGTCTATTTTCATCTAGCGTTTTCTTCTTGAATGTTTCACCATCAGGGCTTATTTCACTGGAATTTGTTTTAGTATGAGGATCTAAGTTGAATTTTTATTGAGATTCCATTTGCTCAATGCTATTTGTTAAATGATACATCTTCTCCAACAATTTGGTTTGCATTCTTTAAGTGGCTGAATTCATGAAGACTTCTTTCAACATTTTTCTTTTAGTTTTCTGTCAAGTTTTTAACACTACATAATCACCTTACATTTTAGAAGTTTCTTACACAATTTTTCAGATAAAATTTATAATCATTTTGTATTGATTCAAAAAACAGTCCCATTGAATTTAGAATTGCTGTAAATCCATGATTTCTTTACACACTTGGTTTTCCCAATCAAGAAAATCTATCTCCTTTTTAGAATAGTAAATATTTGTTGTGCAATTAGTATAATGCCTTTAATTAGTTATTATTTATCTGTAATGGAACTGTCGTTTTATACACTTTGCTTATCTCTAGTCCCTTAATTTTCATTGTTATGGAAAATCTTCTTGCTCCCCCACCCTGGCCCAAGAGATATAAAGGCATTTACAAGGCAGAACATAGAAGTATACACTCCAGAGTAGAATGCAGACATTCTGAGAAACAAGACTCACTGCAGATTATAGCCTGGAATATTTATGTGCTTTGGGTGGTAGATATTTTGAACTTTTTTAAATACATGAATGGCTTCTGATGGCAGTAATTTAATCCTAGTTACTTGTTCATTTGTGATATCATTTTTTATACTTATTCTCATTGGAAGATAGTATAAATTGCTCATTGTAGGTTCAGGTTTTGATGCCACCTGGCTTCCATCCCAGTCCTGCTTCTGTCCTTACTGCCTGAGTATCCTGTAACAAGGGACATTATATTTCATAACTGTCCTGACTTTCAATTTCTTCATCTGAAGTTTGGACCAATAACCTCAAGTCAAGGGATTATTCTTAGGATTAAATTAATTTAGGTATATGAAAAGTACTTGCTAAAAACAGAGAAATTGATATAGTATCATTTCTGTTCCATTAGATAATCATTCAAGCAGTGTTAAATACCAAAGTGATCTAGTATACTGTCATGCCTAGGCCCTGACTTTCTACAGTGTTTTCCTTTTCTTTTTATTTTAAGCGTTCTGTTTCTCTTTTTGTGGACATTTGCCTTTCAGCAAGACATTCTACATTCTGCCTGTGCCTCCTTTGGTTTCCCTAGGAATGAAATTTGAATGTTTTCTCAGTATCTATTGGGATTATTTTATTGTACCATATACTAATGTCTTTCAGTTTATTTCCCAGAGATGGTTAATTCATATTTTTATTAACTGAAATTAAGATTGTGTATGTGTGTGTGCAAGTACATACACTAGCTTATTATAGGAGGTGGGTAACATAAATTGTTACAGTGGATAAAGCACACATTTTAAAATATGCATTATGGCTTATTTCATTTAATCCTATATAAAGACAGTACAGGTAGTAAATGAAACATCAGGTGGGTTTTTTTTGTTGTTGTTTTTGGTTTTTTTGTGGGTGGGATCTTTGAGATCACTGTTCTTATAATTTTGAAGGAAACCAAGTGTCCCCAAAGCCTTTTTTAGAGATAATTCTTTCATAAATTATGTCTATTTTAATTCTTTAACATTCTCTAAAACAATACCCAGATCAGAAGATTTTTAAATTTATTAACCAGTTGTTCTATACATACTAATACTATAAGCATCTCTTACATTGTTTTCATTAACTGCCTTAATATTTAATGTTTCTTTAACTATTAGTGATTTTTAATTTTTTTCTAATTGCATTTTCTATTTTTAAAAGGGCCTGTTCTTTGAACTTTCTGGTCAGTTTTTGTATTGAGCATTCTGAAAATTTAATTTGTTTCCTGTTTTTCTTAGAAATACTTTTTGGGGCTTTTTTGTTTTGTTTTGTTTTGTTTTGTTTTTTGTTTTTTTAGGAATCACACCAGTTGAATCATGATCCACTTATTATATTAGCATTAGTATGATTTTTTAGAGATGTGAATTTATTTCTGACCACTTTTTCTGAAAGTCATTTGATGTTATTTTGACAGTCACTAATGATGTTTTGGCTTCCTCTTCCATAAAATAAAACCTCAGAAAGGTAATTTATGTGTTTAGTGAACTTTACTGCAATTACTATTGAGTTTAGGACTGCATTTAGTCCTAATCAGCAACACTAGTGGTTTTCCTCAGTGTAATTATAGACAGTTCCCTTTGGCTCCATCTGTCTTTAACTCTTCTTTCAAAGCTCATGAATTAATCCGTGAATTATTTTTAAATGCCTTTCTGTAGGGCATGTGTTTCAATATTGTAATAACTATTATATAAATAAGCCCTTTATATTCTTCTGATAAAAATGGATTGAACTATCTGAACACTGTTGTAGTTCCCAGGAACTGCTATTTTCCTACTAGATTCATTTATCTTGATACACCTGCCTTCAAGTAAGTTTGACTTATTTGTTCTTTTAAGTGTTTTGGGGGGCAAAGATATACCACATGCAGCTGATTTTGTCATTTATACATTTCTCTATGTACTTTGTGGAAAAATCTATGCCTATTCCTTAACATTTGTTTTTTATCTTAAAACAAAATATGTACTACACTAGGGGCAGTATCTCCTTTGACTTCTCATTATGTAAACTCAACTTATGTTTACTTTTTTTGCCGTTACCTACTGATTTCCCCGTCTTTAATACCATAGCCTGAATTTTGGAACAGACTGTTTTGTTATTAATTAATTGGTATTAATTTGTTATTGTTTGTCATTATTTTTCTTCTCAGGGCAACTCTGTGAAAATGATTATTAAGTCAAGACTATACTGAGTTTACTTTAGAGTCATCTTTAGATCTTCCATTGACAGGTGTACATTCTGTGGTTTTGATTTTTTTTTTTTTTTTTTTTTTTTTTTTTTTTTTTTTTTTTTTTTTTTTTTTTTTTTTTTTTTTTTTTTTTTTTTTTTTTTTTTGTGGGACTGGGATTCACTCACAACCTTGTACTTGCCAGGCAGGCACTTATTGAATTTTGACATACTTCTTCATAAGTTAAAATGAATACTTATAGTGTTTATTTTATCTTGGTTCCCAGAGTGTGTGTTTGTAGACAAGTAGGTCAGCCTGTTTTCTCAGTCTGGGAAATCCTTGGACTGATAAAGAAATTGTCTTAGTAAAAATTTTTTGGGACCCTTTCCTTTCAAAAGCTAAAACCGTCCTTTACCATCTCACCAAATAAGCTTTGCAGGTATCTTAGTCACTTTTCACTTGTTGCTGGGACAAATACCCGACACCCAAGATGAAGGAAGGAAAGGTTTATTTAGCTCACAGTTCGTGGAGGTTTCAGTCCATATTCGGCTGTCCCAAGGCTGAATGGAGAAGAACAGAGAGCATCCAGTTCATGGCAGTAGAACAGCAACAAAATAGTGGCAGAGGTAGCCAATCGAACAGGGCAGCAGAGAGCAGCAGCTCTAGACTGTCTGTCTCTCTTTATATTACATTCAGGCTCTCCACCTCAGCCTCTGCCTTAGGCTACACCCATAATCCCAGAAGTACTTAGGCCCATAATCCCATCAGTACTAAAACCCATACTCCCAGGGATCATGGATCAAGTCTCAAACTCTAGAAGTCCCTGTCCCCTGACTCATGAGGCTTTTGGGGGGACAACTAGACATAAACCATAACAACAGGGCAAGTCTTATGGCAGAAATCCTGCTTCATTTAGGTTTTTGTTTTGTTTTGTTTTGTTTTTATCTTTTTGATTCCTGAGCAGACACCTGTAGGACTTTTTTTCTTTGTGTGTATAATCAAAATGCCTATACATTATAGTATCTAACTGTTTTTGTTAATATTCTCTTGACTATTTTGACTGTTTAACCTTCCTTTAGACATTTTCTACCACATTTGACTCTGATGACTGGCGAGGTCTACCTAGTCCTCAGCCTTGGGCCGTGGAGGACAAGAAACCTGATTTCAGATCCCTTTTTTAGTTCATGCAGGTTATGTGCTTTTCAAAAGAGAGTTCAACTTTTCTTTCCACAGCTACCACATCTGTAAAAAGAAGTAATGATATCGTCTGTGTCTTCAACTTGCTTGGTGGGGGTTACATGAAAGCCCTGGGGAGCATCTGGTAGATAGCAGAGACTCAGAAGTATCACAAAGCAGAACAAAGCTGCTATCCTGAAGTTGGGTTCTACTTTCTGTCCTCCAAATCTGTCATCTAGTCTTTCCTGTCGTAGTGTTCGTAAGTATGATGCAGGAAGGTCTCACGTTGCACTCCACATCATTGAACACAATTTTCCACGCTCTACCATGCAGGGTGATGTCCTGTACTCTACTGCAGACTTTACTGCCACGCTGCACTGTGGCATCCTTCCTTGCGGTCTCTGAGCTCATGCTAGAGCACATGCTGTCTGACTCCTTTGCTCTACGCCAGGCCTTTTATAGGCTGTACTTCATTGTGGTTTTTCTCCTAGGTACCCTTCTTTTTCTTCTACTTTGTCTGTTTCGCCTGTCCCTATTACTTCTTGGGTGCCCCCCCCTTTATTTCTTTTTCCTCCCTTTCTTCATTTCTAGCCTTTTCTTTTTTTAAAAAAATTATTCACAATGTGCACCTCTAGCTGCACAAAAGGTACAGTGCTATCCTTCCTAGGTTCAGCAGTCATGAGCCAGGTGTCCATTGCTATCATAAAATAGCTGAGGTAATGGGTGTATAGATGTAAAAGGTTGTTTTGATTTGCAGTTTTCAGCTTCCAGTCCATGATCATTGGCTCAGGTGTTGTGGACCACTGGTGAGACAGTACAGCACTGCAGGAACACAGGGCTCAACAAAAATTCTGTTTTCCTTAATGCAGCCACATCAGCAGGGCTCTTTATAATGTTTCCATTTTGTACTAGATTTCTTTTTTTTAGGATTTTTTTATTTCTTTTAATAATAAATAACAATGTGACAGTTTCAAACACATTAGGAGTACATTTCCAATATTTGGTACAATGCATATTGTTATCCTCCTATTAGTTATACAGAGAACAGGGTGTAGATGTTATCCTTTTCCTAACCATTATTGGTACGAAAATGTAGTAGATTTCTGTTAGTCTTTGTTAATCATTTCCTCTGTACTACATAGTTCTAAAGTATTATTTGTTGGCATTGATGTCTAACAATTAGCAAGCCTTCCAGGAATTTATGTACTAAATCAAGCATTTCTCATACAGGCATCGTAACATTCAGTAAGTCTATAGAAAGCCATTATTTTAATCTTTCATATTGAGCAGGAAAATGAGGAGCTGTAAAATAATTTAAAATACTAGCAATAAGAGAGGATGGGTTTGTGCTCAGTCATAGAGTGCTTGCCTAGCATACACAAGGCCTAGTCAATCTCCAGTGCCACTAAAAATCTTAACAGAGATGCAGCCAGCTATATTTGCTGTCTGCCCAAAGGTTTAACTGGTAAATATCAAGCCTACAAGCCTGTATATTTCTGAATACTATAGAAAATAAATAGAACATCTCAGTCTGGCAATTTGGTTAAGCCAATAACTTTCTTCAACATTCATGTAGTCCTCAACAGTCCCAAGATTTGGTGCTGCATAGCATGCTATTATCAGGACAAAGAGCATTTCACAGCCCTCTGGGACATTAGCGGCCACCCATCAGTGGGCAAGATGGGTCACAAGCAGAGGGTCTTTGTTTCCATTCATCACAGTGGGTACAACCAATCTGTCCTCCAGCTGGTCAACTGCCACCTGCACTTAAGCTTATTGAAATTCATCTTTTTTTTTTAATTTGAAATTCATCTTTTTGACAAATCTTCCTTAGTAACATTATTATCTCTCTATGTAGAACTATACCAAGGTGTGGAAAGTACTTGTCTTAGTTACTCTTCTCTCCTTGCTGGGACAAATACCCAACACCCAGAATAAAGGATGGAAAGGTGTATTTAGTTCACAGGTGCCAGAGGTTTCAGTCCATACTCAGCTGGCTCCAAGGCAGAGCGGCACATGGCAGAGAGCAGCAGTTCATGGTGGAGGAAAACAGCAAAACAGCAAGAGCAAAAGGAACGAGTAGCAGCAACATTGGTTGCAGATGGCAATTCTGTCTCTCTTATGTTACATTCAGACTATCCACCCCAGGCTGGGTGTTGCATTCACACCCATAATCACAGCAGTACCCACACCCATAATCCCAGCCTCGGACCATGAATTAATCACAAACTGTAGAACTACACTACAATAACTACATGAGGCTTTGGGGGACAAATACACACAAACCATAACAGTACTACTGGATAAGTTTTTAAAAGACGTATTAAAATTTAGGACTAGTGAATAAAATAGTTTCATTAATGGAAATTCATTAAATGCTAGTGTAAATTCAGGCAGTAATCTGGCAGGTTGTTAATCTCACTAAATGACTGTTATCCTTGGAAAGCTATCACAGGCCATGCGCTTTATATTTGTTACCTCAAATCTAACAAACATTTGCAAAGTAAATGTTTTGTTGTTGCTGCTGTTGTTTTGGTGATGGTTATTAGCATATTGTACAAATTAATGGGCTTTCTTGTGATACTTTCATACATGCCTATGTTTTGAGCATATCCATCCCCCTATTGCTGTCTCTTCCCCTGTCCTTATTGTTGGCCCCTTCTATTGAATAGTCTCCATTCAATTACAGCACAGAAACTGAGTCATGAGAGGCTCAGTGAACTGCTCACTGTTATAGAACTAATAAACAGCAGGCCATGATTTACTTAAGGTTTTCTTGGGTCTTCTTGGGTCTAAAGGATACTTCCTCATGTGATTAGAGACTATGTTTCTCATTATTTTGGCAACAAATTTGGATCAGAAATGAAAGTAATTGGGAGAGGGTACTGATGTCTTGGTCATTAGCCTGGAATTGTGTGTTTACCTGGGCCAAGTCCTTGGACAGCCTGTACCACGATCAGGATATGGATGCTGAGTGAGAGCTTCACGTTTAGAAAGGGCACACTTATATTGTCACATATTGCCTCTGCAAAAGCACTTACAGCTTGGGGCCAAAAGTGAGAACCAGACTTCAGTCCTAGTTATGGGGTGAAAAGTAGCTTGCAGGGTTGTGTTCAGAGTGTTCCTGCTGGAGCGACAGATACAGAGAATGTGGACAGAAAGCCTTTAGTCATAACTTATGTCAATGCTTGTGCTCTCTGGCTGCTTTTTCCAGGCTGTTGCTCACACTGGATTGTGAGGCCTGTGTGCAGAGTTCCGAGGAAGTGATTCCTCAGCATGCAAACAAAGTGTCATTTGTTTGGAGGGGCTGCACAAAAGGCTTAAGTGTAACTTTTCTTTTAGCTGTAATAACAAATACCAGCAATGATAAATCAGTGTGCATGGGGAGGAAACTTACTTCAGTTAATATGACAAGGTCTTCCACTGTGCAGTAGATGCCACCTTCTCTTATGTTTAAAGACCAGATTTCTTCACCCTCAAGGTACACTGGGATCATACAATCAGAGAACAGTTTCACAGGAGTGTGACAGGCAAGGAACTTGGGTGGCTCTAAATCAACTTTCCCTTTTCTTTCATCTTGTCTGCTGTGGTTCAGGTGTGGGTGGGTCACTGTGGATGTGGAGGAGATAACAGCTCAAGCCTCACTGCTAACCCTTAAGGTATTGTTCATTTCATTTTTAAATACTACAATCTGATTTTAGACTGGGGACTTTTGTGTTATAATAGTAGATACTGAATTATAATAAGACAAGTGCACCCAAGTTAGGGGGGTAATTATGGGGATGGGGGCCTGACAAGCAGGTGATTCTTCACTACCTGACCCAAATCAAAAAATTAGTTTTCTTTGTTTAGTTTAATGGTCTCTTTTGTGTTCTGGGCTCATCAGTTGCATGCCTTGACTGCAGTCAGATTTTACTAATCTCCGGGGAGATTAGTAAAACCAGTTTCTTTTGTTGCTCCAGCACACACCAAAAAATCATTCCCATAATTAATGACTTCCTTAGCATCAGTACAGTGACTTTAATTTTCTACTACTTGTTCACCTTTTTATTTTGAACACTTTTACAAAACATGAAACAAGACCGGATCTGCCTTGGATTATAGTTGAATATTTAGTAAGTGGGATATATGGTTAACGGCTAATTGGTCGTGCAATTTCCCTGTTGATCGAGATAATACCATGTCACCTGATTAGACTGAATCTCACTTTTATCCAAAGATTACTCTGCTTAGGAGTCATGATCTAGGTTTGTAGTAGCTGCTCTTATTGATAAATTCTCCTTCTGCATTAAGATATGTATCTATGATTCCTTTTATCAGTCACCACAGAATTGCTTTAGATGACAAATCCTTGGGGAGCTGCAGTGAGAAAGTCCTTTTTTACTCTTAAAACAACAGCAGGTGAGTCAGTTATCAAGATTTCAAATTGGACCTCGCTTTTAAGTGCAGTGAAGTACAGATTTATTTCAAACACTCATACATGGATGGAATTATCAAGAAAATTTTGGTGAGGGAATTTGTTTTTAACTTTCTAGTTTAAGTGCCAGCATTTGCACTCAGAAGCACTCTACCAAATGCTGCTCTTGGGACATGCTGTGCCTCTCTTGGGTTGGGTCTGTGAAATACTTTGAGAGGCAACGTAAGTGTGGAATGGTGACAGTGCCAGTGACTCTTCTGTTTTTGCAGCTGAGAATGAGGACATAATAAAGGACAGGTTTGACTGAGATTCATGGAAGAGAATTACTTAATGAGGTTGTGAGCCTCCTAAGAGTGGGACCACGGCAAGGTGAACAATTCATAACAATAATAGTCTAAAATAATATTATGTATACATGTAAAGTGTATTATATAAAGGATATAATTTCCCTGGCATCCTATTTTTCAGTTTATCTTTGATAGCGTGCTAAATAAAATGAAGCTTTTAGAACCTGCAAACCAAATTAAGATGCAAGAATACTCTGAATACAGTGCTAAATGAAAATCAACCAACTTGAAGTTGTATATGAAGATTGTGTGACCATGAGAATGTCAAAAGACAAACATGTGTGTGTGTCCCATATCACCTATGTGGATGCATTTTGGAAACAGCATTAAAAGTGAGTGAGAATGTAAAGTTCTATAGCCAAGCCAAGCAAGTTTAGACCCTGACTCTACCACTTTCTACCTCAGAGCACTGGAAAGACTGTGCGTAATAGCCTATGTTTTGTCTCTGTAGTAGGAAGGGGAATATTCCATATACCCTGTGATTTTCAAGAGTACACATTATTAGGGGCCAGGGAGATAGCTCAGAGGAATAAGCACTTGCCTGGCAAGCACAAGGTCCTGAGTTCAATCCTCAGTGCCAAGTGTTGGCTGTTATTTCCAACATGAGTCAATGTTGCACAACTTCATAATGAGAAGATTGAACTCTCAGAACTCTCCAGAAGGTCATGTTCATTTCACTCCTTCGAAAACCTGTAGACAACTTCCCAGTGTTTGAAGGCATTTAATACTGTAATTCTATTGGCATGTAGTATTGCTGAAGGGTAACTGCTAATGATTCCAGGACCCAGTCTGAATGGCATGTGGCATAACTCCATGTGGCTTGTTATGAAGGTGAAGAGCAAGGTGTATTGAGAAATAGGTATATATATATATATATATATATATATATATATATATATATATTATATATATATATATATATATTTTTTTTTCTGAATCTACTAGATTTTTGATCTCCTAATTGTGATTTGTTCTAAAGCTTTTGGGGGTTGGTCTTTCTATTCTTGAAAATGATGTCTGAGATCAGTAAGTGTAGGCTCAAAATATGTGGCAGAAGGGGACATTTAGAGTGTCTGTGGTGGGGTGTAACAGTCACACAAAAGAGCACTCAGCCTTTCTTCTCTACTTTGCTCTAACTATGGCTACTAGACGCTCTATTACCAAATCTTTACTAGTTTGATTCAGTCTTCACCTCCGTATTATCCCTGTAAACATAAATGCAAATAAGAAGCAAGATGAAAACCAGACCTTCTCATCAACAGCAGCCCTCTCAGGATAACTGTTAATAACTGTAATGAAATGTCCCCTAAATCAACCTAGATCTGTTTCCTGACCTAATTAGATATTTCCTGCACGTCAAAACATCAATTCCAGGGTGGGTGAGATGGTTTGGTAGTCTAAAGCACCTGCTTAGGAAAGCTCAGGTAACCCCAGGGACCACAGTTCGATCCCCCCAGCATCACATGCTGCACCAGCCCCACCCCCAGGGTGGGCTGAGTCGGCCATTAAAAAAAAAAATCCAAATCTGTAACTTATCCATTATCTTCGCCTTTTTTTGGTGAAATTCAAGAGATTTTTTTTCTTAGATCATTTATGAAATTATGCATTATCAGATCTCCAAGAAAAATCATCCAGCCACCTCCTTTCCATGTGTAGTTATGGTTTCCTGATGCTGATTTCTCACATCTTGTCACAAATATTCCAAGAAGAACTGGTGACTGTAGCTCAGCCTGAGAACAAGTAACTAATTTCTTCAGGCTGAGTTGAATGCAGATCTACGGAGTCTGTTGGAATATAGCTGCCTCAGGTTAAAGACAACTGCCCCTTGTTCTCTTACTTTATGTAGCACTAAGGTACTTAGGGATATTATGGCCGTAATAGACAAATAAAGGTTCTGAAACAAGTAAAAAATAAATAAATAAAATTTTTAAAAAAAAAGGTATTTAGGGAAAATATCTGTCTCCCTGTGGTCTGAACCCTCTGCTGGCTATTTCTGAAGGAATTTTACCCTGGTGATAAGTAACATGAAAAACTTGCTTTTCTTTTCCTTTTTTCTTTCTTTCTTTTTTTTTTTTTTTTTTTGTTTGTTTTTGTTTTGTTTTGTTTTGTTTTCCTAAAGTGTAATATTTAAAACATAGACGTTTTATCTGTGTTATTTTTAAATGCCTAGGTTGGTTCAAAGATGTGTCAAATCCCCATACACTTTTTAATACCTTGCTGTGTACCTACAGTAAAAAAATAAGACATGTGTGTTCTTTTGGGAGAATTGTACTTTGCCACGAGTGCCTGGAAGGTGGCTCTGGACTAGACTTCTTGTTGCTTTGCCCTTTACCTAAGTAACTATTACTGAGAAAGTAAAAGTCTGTGACTGTGGTATCCCTGGCCAACCCAGAGCTCTTGTACTGAAGCCAACATTCAGTCACACCTTGACTCATTCTTTCACTGGATGAGAACCTTTCAGTATGTTGAATGTACTAAGTTAGCATATGAATTCAGGACTTAATAGAGGGCCAAGTCTTGCTGTTTTAGAAGCAAAACTCACCTCTTTTGTTTGCTTGTTTGCTTTCCGGGACTCTGTGACATACCTTATTCCCTGTCTTGAGAGTTTCATGCTTTACCAGGACTTAAAATTGGTTCCTGCCAAGGCAGAGTGGCACATACCTATCATCCCAGCATCCCAGAGGCTGAAACCCAGAACAGCCGTGAGTTCCAGGCCAACCTGGAACAATAGGAAGATCCTGTTTCAAAAGGCAAAAATAAAAAGATAAAGTGAAATTGGTTCCTGTCAGTGTTGTATTCAAATGAAACAAAATAATTGTTTTCATTCTCATATTTTTAAAGTTCAAGTAATTGGATTATAGTTTCCTAAGTAAAACTTCTGTAGTTAATGCAGCCTTACAAAATAATGTAATTCTAAGTTTCTACCCTTTGAAAATGGGAGAATTCTTTAAGTTTGAGAGCACAACCAAAAAGATATTGGAATGGAAAAATTCTTTGATTTTCTTATTTTCTTCATATCTGAGCCACCAAGTAAATGCAGTAGCTCTTACATTAGCTAAATGTTATGTTAAATGCTGAATAGCACATTGTACACCAGGTGCTAGGTTAAGTAGTTGGCCTTACTTTGATCCAATCAGCACAACAAAACACATATTAGTATCCACCTTTTAAGTCATGAAATTAAAACTTTGAGATGTTAATGTCACATAGAACGTGAGGCACCAAAATCTGATCAGTGGGCCCCCTCTTCTTAGGATGCTACTTTCTTAATCACATACTTAAAGAATGTAAAGTAAACCAATGTTTGGGCTTCACCATTAAAAATTAGCTACAGTACTGTAAGTTTCCTTCCTTTTGAGTCCACACATGCGTGAATATCGCAGGCAGTAATTTTTTCCTCTTTCCCGAATATTCTAAATCACCATTGCAGGGCCCAGCAGGATGGCTCAGTGGTCTAAAGCATCTGCTTAGGAAAGCTTAGGCAGCTGCAGGGACCGCGGTTCAATCCCCGGCACCACATGCTGCGCTAGCCCTGCCATCAGGGCAGGCTGAGCCAGCCATAAAAATAAATGAATAAACAAACAAAAAAGTTCTGAAACAAGAAAAAAAATAAATAAAATAAAATAAAATAAATTTTTAAATAATAAATCACCATTGCAAAAATCTTCTAAAATGAAGCTGAAGGATGAAAACCAAAGAAAAGAGTAGAAGTGACAGCAGAGTCTGGGCCGCCGGGCAATCGGGACTACAGGGCAGGCCTCCGGGAAGTTTTTCTGCTGTTAGACCAAGTATTGATTGGAAGGAGTGCAGTTGAAACTGTCACAAAAGAAGGCATCCAGAAAAATCTCAAAGCAAAAGTTCTTGTAGGCAACTATGGTAGCTATGGGGTCCAGCACTAAGGGAAAGGGTGGAGAGATGCAGCCAGTTAGTGTGAAAGTTGGAGATGAAGTTCTTCCAGGATGTGGAGGCACCAAAGAAGTTCTACATGATAGGATGGTTTCTTATTTAGGAATGGTGACTGCCTTGAGGAATATGTAGAGTGAACTGAATCTCTGTTGAAATGACATCACACCACGCTGCTCATTCCACTGAAGTTCTGCAATCTTTCTTCATGTAAATAATCTTCATGTCTTTTTTTTAGAATAAATCAGTGATATCTAAACTAAAAATATCTAAACTACAAGATGACATGGTTACCGTGGTTACTGTAATCCTTAGAGTAGAAGATCATGACATCTCAAAGTTCAAGTGGAAATGAAATAAATGCCTTGTGGAGAGTTACACACATTTGCTAAATGAAATACCTTCTAGTACAGATGTATTCCTTGAAAGAACAGAATCTGTGCAAATGTCCTTGGGTTCATTTTCTATGTTTTTATGATTAGCGTTGCATTTCTCTAGTGTGCATACCTCTAGTGCCATAGTGGTTGTCAGGGTAAGGGCTGTAAGAACTCAGTATCCAGTAATATAGTATAACAACTCATATTATAAATTAAGAATATTACCCTAGCTGTCTGTGCCTGAGGACCCAACATGGGTTCTGTATCATGATCTTTTCCTTGAAAAGCACTAAACATGGGGACTTCATTTGAGATTTTTCCATGCTGTGTGTGTGTGTGTGTGTGTGTGTGTGTGTGTGTGTGTGTGCTGAAGGTTGAACATTGCTAAGTTCTTTGCAAGTGGAATGTCTAGCTATATGATGAGGCAAGGAATGTTCCAGCAGCCTTCTATCTCGACTTCAGCTTATGTAAACTTCCCATAGTGACACAAACTTTCACACAAAGAAACGTGACGCCATAATGGACAGCCATTTTGTTGAGGAAAATGAAAACCCTCACCCTCTTAAAAAATAAGTTACACTAATTTTGATCCTATTATTTCTTCAGTTCAAGGTTACATTTTCTGCATCCCACAGACTAATGTCACTTCTCCATGTTGAGAACAAGAGCGGCATTTGGCATTTGGTTAACCCAAACCCAAATCTCTGACCCTTTGTTTTTAGTACTTTGCCATTTTGCTTTTGCTTTTTTAATTTGCTTGTGACTCTCTGCTTCCCCCATCTTTTTTTTTTTTTTTTGGTACAATGATTCTTACCTTGTCTTTCCCCAGTCCGTTTCTGACCTGGAGAGACGTACAGCATGTTATTGTCAGGACTTCCCGTGCGGGACATTTGAACGCTAATGACTGGAAAACCAATGCTGCTGGTTTTAAGGGTGAGAACTTCTTTCATATTCTGTCACAGGCAAAATATTTTTATTTTTCTCCCATTTTATGGAGAGCAAGAAATAGAACCCCCTCAAATAAAACTTAAAATTTTGTGCTCACAGTTGAAGAGCTTTACTCTTTTAGAAAATAAAAGGCAATTGATATTTTTTAAATTAAAACTAACATATAAGGCAAATTTCCTTGGCTTTCCAGACCACAGGTCAAGTTTTTAAAAGATCAGCCAACTCCCAAGTATAGCCGGCCTATGGGATGAATAGTTTACTCTCTGCTGTCCTTAATTATCTGAGTGGTATCTGTAAAAATGTATTTTAAACTTCCTCGCCTTCTGTACTGATCACTTTGCTTAAATAGTAACTGATATATATTGTACTAAAGCGCCGTTAGGCCATGCAGTCTCTAAATAAACTTCTGTAAACAGAAAAACAGGCTTACTTCAAAGAAATATTTCTTTATATAAACTACAAATACTTACAAAGCTTTGTAATATATATTCCTTATGCAGTAATGCATAGCACACAACAAATGCAAAATGCTTTTCCCAAGGCTGATGCAGATTATATTTCCCTCCAGTGGTCTTTTTAACAGTAGCCATTTTGTTTATTGGCATAGATAATATATGTTGTAATAAAAGAAAATAATTATAAGAAGCAGATGTGTGGAAGGTTATTATATTTATTTAAGTTGCATATGACCTAAATTATAACAAAGATTACTATTTATCATATCTATAGACTTAAGCTTATTCCCAAATAATTTTAGTGTCATATAATTTTATAGTATATATTGTAATATAATATCAATCATTTATATATGTCTATATATTATTTATATTTCCCTATAAATGAAAGACAGTGTTTCATAGAACAAGGAATATCTACTTGTTAGTCTGGACGTCAGGCCACCAATAATATGCTGAATAATCTTGAGCAAATTATTTAAATTCTAAGGACCCTACTATCCAAACTTTAGTATTTGGGAAGCTGAATATTATCTATATTTGCTGTCTTATATATGATCTTAATGTATAATGGAATGTATATTTTGAAAATTATTTGCAAGTACTTTATTACTGACCCATCCCTGGCCAGAATCGGTAAATATCTTAGATCACCAGCACCACATTAATATTTCAGTTAACATCTTCACCAAAGTCTTTATGTCACCTTTAGAAAAAGAACAATATTCCTCTACTTCTGTTTCTTATCCAACACTTCTTCCATCCCTATAAATTGCATCATATAGCAGAACTTAGTGAATTGTAACCTAAAAAATTGTGAGTACTTGTTGAGACCTCAAGCCCAAATGAAAACAGTTTCCAAATTGCAATTGTATGAGAAACATCAAACTTATTTGAAGTTTGAGTTGTTCTGGAAAATCCAGAATGTAGCTTTCCATACACATACTTCATTGGCATTATGTTCTGCATGCTCCCAGCGACCCTGTATAAATCCAAGAATGAGGCTGTAGGGGGAACCGCGGCCAACATGAGACCTTGGCTGCCTCAAGGTTGAAGCGAACTTCTTAGCACAGGGTTCACAGACTGAGCACGTTGACCTCCATGGAGCTGCAGAATCAACTTTAGCCCAAATAAATGTCTTAGTTTCACTTACTCCTTTTTGGCAACTTGAAAAGAGCAAATGGTTCTAATAAAACATGCAGCTCTTTTGAAAACCTCTGTTGGTTTTGGAGAGGGAGAAACAGAGGAGTTCGACAAAAAATCGCTAAACCCAAACCTGAATGCAAGGGGAGGCGTAGGCTGCTTCTGGCAGGGAGGAAAGGGGATCTTACTGTTGCACGTGGCAATATTTAGTATAATGTTTCCCCCTTACGTGGCTGCCAAGAGTAACAATTAAAGCTCGCCTTTTCATAGATGAATTACTCTGAGTGGTTTGGCCTCTCTATGGAATTGTTTTGTAATTTTGTTGATGGCAAGCCCCATATTTCATCTAAACATGATCATAATGAGATGACTTTCTTAAAGTTATTTTCTTCCCTACTCTAAAGATTACCATCCCCTCCCAAGAGTCCCACAAATAAAAGTGATTAGGGTGGAGACTAGCAGAAGAAGCCACATGCTTAGGGAAAGCAGAGACTGCAGGTCACTGGGACTAGAGAAAAATGGGCTGCTTTGTATGAAATATTAACTGGAAGAATTAAAAAAAAAAAAAAAAGCTAATGTTTGGAAGAGATTCATGCAACTAGAGCTCTGGAGGAGCTCCGTGTTCTTATCAAGGCAGCCGATTTTTTCAGTCCTTGCTTAGCAGGACTCTGTGGCCACGCAGCTCCCCTCAGACTAGAGGATATAGTCGTTGCAGATAAGCCAAAAGCAGGCCCACAGTGGCTGCCTCTAGCCACCCTCTCCCATCCACACCACAGAGGCGTACAGCTTGCCCTCAGGCAGACTTTACCCATCCTCAGTCACACTTGTTATGGGTCTGAAACACAAGTTCCCTCTCGCAGCAGCCACGGTCTTCTCGTGGACAGGTGCTTAGGAGAGGAGTACCGCCTCAGCTTTGCACCCTGATGAGTGTGGTCCAGAGAGCTTTCTCCTTCAGTCCCTGTGCTTTCAGAGCAGCACTTTGTCAGGGACACCAGAGTGGAAGTAGCAGACAGGAAAGGAAGCCTCAAAGATGCAAGCCACACTCCACATGATCGTGCTCAGCGTGTTGCGATTTTTAACAATTTTAATTGAACTAAGATGATTGTCTTGCTGCTTCTTCGATAATAATAAAATAATAATAATCTCATAGTTAAGTGTCATTTATAGCACATTACTTTCTCAGAGTAAGTGTAACGCAATGAATTATACCTATGGAAGCTAAGCACAGATATACCCTGCTCATCTTGAAAGCTTGAGACCATGCTGTTGGGCTGTTTGCCCCTCAAAAGATAGTTTCTTGAAAAATTAACGGAATAAATGTTATGCACCTATGAGAGAATCTATTTAAAAATTGTATAGGAGAATGGGAAATTATAAGTTGTTGGCTAGATGAACAGATGAGTAGTCTGAAATCCAAATTCTAGGATTTTACTACTCACCAACATTTGAAATACCAGGAGATGACTTTGGCATTAAGTTGTTTCGGACTTTTGTCAGAATTATTTCTTTGCTCCCTTGATCTCTTCTTCCTTTTTTTTTTGTTTTTGTTTTTGTTTCATTTTGTTTTGTTTTGTTTTGCATTGCTTTGCTTTGCTTTTTATGTTTTTCTAAAAAGAAAAAGAAAAAGAAAGATCTCTCTTGCTCTTTAAAAGGTACCAAGAAAGACTTGCCACCATGGTGAACTTTTTCACTGAATTTCATTCATGCTGTCTTTCATTTATTGATTTATAAGTCTTTCCCAAGCACCTTCACATATAAGCCCAACCCCTGCTGAAATACACCCAGAAAGCAGAAATGAATGTCAGGGACACTGGTGCTGTTGCTAGTCTGATCAGCTGCAGCATAATTTATGTATAAAATGGAATCATAAACTTACATAGCAGCTAGTTTTATTTTCACTCTGTGCCCCAACCATATTTTTCAGATTGTGTTAGATACCAGTGCGGTTGATCCTTCTCCCATCGTCTGAAATTCAGTCCAACCCCAGGAGTGGAAGACACCTAAGACAGAATACTCACTGCAGGTTGCAGATAGATTCTGATCAGCTCTGTTTGAGAGCTCAGGATCTGGGAACCCAAACCTCCATGCCAAAAGCTTTAATTCAGGCATTTTTCACAATCTGGCTTGGATCATTGGAGGAGGATGTTAGCTCTTGGGCCCATCTCCTTTATCCTGATATTTAATCTGAGGAAACTGCGAAGTGACTCTGCCTCCCTCCCTCAGGTTCTGGGGCTGCGCAGTCCAGTTCTTTCTCCTCAATTCTAGTATCAGTCTGAATATGTAGTTAGGGTTATATTGGGATGTATGGACACTGGTGCTTTAGCTTTTTGTTCAAGTATATGTGTTGGGATTATGTGGCTGTATACAATTAAACTCTCTTATATCTGGGACCAGAAATATACATAGGATAATACATTAGGACCTTCTGTCATCTTTACTAGGCAAAAAAAAAAAAAAAAAAAAAAAAAAAAAAAAAAAAAAAAAAAAAAAAAAAAAAAAAAAAAAAAAAAAAAAAAAAAAAAAAAAAAAAAAAAAAAGTCATTGCAAATCACAACATGACAACTAAGGGAGCAAGGTAACCACACCTTCCATTTCCCCACTACCCACCCTGTAAGTCTCCCTGGTCTGCAGCGCGTTCCTGGAGTCTCCCTTCCCCCCTCATTCTTGCTTTGATTACCACTAAACTACTAGATTTTTTTTTTTTTAATCTAACTGATAACCCACCATGGGGAAAGCATTTGACAGTCTAACATGACTTCTTAGCCTCTGAGGCCTTAACTTTTAATAACCTTTATTACCTTTAATTGCCAACACTTTATTTCCACTAGTAGGGCTGGTAATTTTAAGATATTCCAATATATATTTCATTCCTCCCTGTATTGCTTTCAGTTTGTAACACCTATTCGAAAGAATTACAGGTGCTGAGGCCGCTAAGCATGCTGTGTGTTGAACCAAAACCAAAGATTTTGATTCTTTTCTTTTTTTTTTTTTTTAATTTTGAGTATGTGAAGTGATTTCTAATGTCTTTCTATTTGAAAGGGTAAGGTTTCATTTTATGATATCATTTTACTGTTCAAATAACATTCCAGCTTAGCTGGTCAGTATGTAGGCACTCTAATGGTACCTGGGAATAAAGTACATAATACAGCTTTACTGATAATCTCAACATCATGTTATTGGTGAAAGATCAAA
Source organism: Myocastor coypus (assembly GCA_004027025.1). NCBI lineage: Eukaryota > Metazoa > Chordata > Mammalia > Rodentia > Myocastoridae > Myocastor > Myocastor coypus. Next base: position 167,111 of record PVJA010000413.1, read on the forward strand.
ATGAAATGTTCTTCATGTGTCAGTGTCAGAGGTGCAACTGGAGTATGTTTCACTCTAGTCTGAACCTATTTGCCAAAAAGAAAATGCAGAAGTTATTATCTATGGCAAGTGACTACATTTCATTTTACCTAATAAAATTTGCTCTTTAAAAATGCCACCTACTTTTTCTAAGATTCTTTTCTCTGTACTCTGTGAATACATATTCACTTCATGCTTATCTACTCAAAACCCTTCATCTTGATATGTATTCATCATTGCCTATGTGTGCCTACCTGCTAGTTCGTCTACATATAATTTAAAGATTTTGCCATTATTCTTTTATCAGGTAGATTACTTACCTAAGCATCTACATGATGATATAGAAGCCCTGACATCAAATCCTATTTTGTCATTGCTTAATCTAAAGTTGCATATCCAGAATGCCCCCTCAGACTATTTAATCCATGCCTACAAAATATGTAAGATTAAAATATTTCTAAAAATTAAAGGTCTTGTCCTCTGCCTGCTAAGCTTTTTCTGAATGGTAGCATTAGACTTGTCAGACTTTGGAAATTGATGCTTTATTCTGGTTTTATGTCCCTATAAATTTTAAACACACATACGGTAGCTTTACCCTAGACTCCATCTCTAGGGCTGGGGCTGCATCTCAGGAGTGTCGGACTTGCCTGGTATGTATAAGGCCCTGGCTTCCATCCCCACCCAGACAAGCAATCAATGAATAAAAAACAGTGCCAATAATAATAGTTCATCCTGCGAATAGAGTTAAAATGGTGGTTTTACTACTTGCTTATTATCACTATTACCAGATTTAATTATTGATTGGAATGGTTTTGTGGTTTTAGTGCAATCTAAAGAACCAGGAGGCTGAGCCAGGAGGAAGGGGGAGTTGAAGACTAGTCTGGGTTATGCAGTGAGTTCCCACCCTGACCTACCTAGTCAGACTGTCTGGGGAGAGGGGATCCTGTTAGGATTCTCTGTAGACTTTGTGGAAGCCAGTTGAGTGTTTTATGCCTTGATGATTTCCAAATTCCAAGCATAATGTGAAAGGCTGAGTTAAGTGAAAAGCACCTTGAAAATAGAAATACTTAGCATAAAAAGAGTCTCAAAATTATGTTTTCAATTTAAGGATAAAGATATGGTACAGTGTTATGAATGAGAATGTTGTTTGAAAGTTGAAAATTAGGCTGAGTGTGGTGGTGGGCCCCTATAATTCCAGCCCTTGGGAGGCTGAGGCAGAAGGATTGCAGTGAAATGCAGGCCAGCCTGAGCTACAGTAAGCTTAAGGTCATCCTAAACTGCCTAGTGAAACCCAGTCTCAAAAAAAAAAAAAATTGAAAACTAACTGAATGACTTTAAATGGGCTAAAAAAAATATACTCAGGACTTTGTGACAAAATTATCAATAATCTGTCTGCCAGCACTTTTGTGTCATTATCTAGCACAACAATAACACTACTTAAAATTCTGTCGTGTAATGTTTTGGTGTCACCTCAGAGTCAGCCTGCTAAGTCTTTATGGTAGCTATTAGTTGCTTCAGTGGAAAGCTGAGCTATAGCGTGTTAAGCCGCACTCTGCTAACTCCGTGTTAATATGCTGTGTTATGCTCAAACTATGAGCATAAGCTCTGATTTTTTTTATTATTATTATTAACAGCAAAACCATCTATCTATATATATATATATATATATATATATATATATATATATATATATATATATATATATTTTTTTTTTTTTTTTTTTTTTTTTTTTTTTTTTTTTTTTTTTTTTTTTTTTTGTCTTTTTGAGGCAGGGTCTCACTATGCAGTTCAGGCTGGCCTTGAGCTCACTTTTGTAGCCCAGGCTGGTCTCGAACTCGCACCAATCCTCCTGCCTCAGCTTCCCAGAGTGCTGGGATTACAGGCGTGTGCCACCACGCCCGGCAAAACCATCTATATTTTAGAGAAAGGCAATGTCTGGGGAAATCTTCTGAAGAAATTTAAGTCACTAATTTTAATGAGCCTGGACTGAGCTCAGTGATTAAAACTTTTATAGTTCATCATGGTGGCTACCCTTATAATATTACCAAATCTTGATATTTTGTGGTAACAGTTGTTTAAAGGGCAAAGATAAAATGACCAAGCCTTTAGACCAGCAGTGACAGAGGATGACCAGCCAGAGCTAGGGCTATTTTGCCTCTAAGTATGTCATGACTATAAAGTACTAACATGGATTTCTGTGAACCACTGTTCGTTATCTTCTGAATCCAGTTCCAAAATAAAATTTCTAGGATTGAAGCTGAGCCCTAACCTTATCAGAACACACTCACACACATTCTTTACCAGAAACTATTTTGAAAGTCAACAATCATTTTCTTATTCAAGGCTTCTATGAAACTCGTTCAGCACAGTGGTTCACACAACCTGAATTAAATATCAATTGCATAAGCATTTCAGATCACTGATGATCCTCAGATATTCTTCGTTAATTTTACGGAAATAAATTTATGCAATAAAAAGGACCATTTTGAATACATAGTTTAGTGCATTTTCAAGTAGCAAGTTCTTTTGTTTACCTTCCCTATTCCAGGCAAGGCAGCTACTGACCTATTTTCTGTAACTGTAGGTTAGATTCTGTTTCACATCCTTTCATAGAAGTAGAATTATTTGAAATTGCCTTTTTTTTTTTTTTTTGGAAATCTGCATTTTTTGATACTCTTACATCCTAAAGCATAACAACAGTTTAATCCTTTTTGCTGCTAGGTAGTATTCTACAGTATGACTAGACCACAGATTGTATACTCCTTCAACTTTTCATGGGTAAATCATTTTGGAGAGAGGATTTGTAAACGTTGAGCCCAGGGCTTTGAACTGAGCTACATGTACAATTTTAGCCTTTGTTTTTGTTTATTTGTTTTATTTTGAGACAAGGTCTCATTAAGATGCCCAAGATGGGCTCAAACTTGTGATCCCCCTCCCTCAGCCTCCCAGAGTACAGGGATTACAGGGTGTGCCCATCATGTCTACCCCATGAGTGACTTCCTCGTCTATAGTTTGGTGTTATTAGGAGTAAAACCGATCTGAATGGTCATGTGCAAGTGTACGTGGGCAAGTTATAATTTTCTGAAAAAAAATTTTTCAGACAAAATCAACTTTTATAATTTGAAGAAACACCCCAAGGGGTGAGGAAGCAATCTAAATGGCTCACCCAGATGGAGAGCATTTGAAGGAGCCAAAAAGCACTTATCCCAAGAAAGGAAGGAGACCAGCATAGCTAGAGGAAATAGCAGAGCAAAAAGCCAGCAAGTAGCATCACATAAAGGATGCAGCAGTTATTTAATCATAGGAAACACTTAGGTAAAATTATTTTTCACCTACATAACGGGTTATTCTGATACAAGATATATTGCTCATAGTCTGTTCACATTTGTGTGTAATAGAAATTAGCATATGGGTATGGACGTGAATAGAACTCTGTCCCTTAAAATGGTATGTGTAGTAAAGAAAGAGTACCAACCCACTCATTGCTTGCAAATGTGACTACCTAACTCTGTAGCAGTTCTATCTTCACCTTTGTCCACTGCTTTTATTGTTTTCATTACATTTTGTAAGTGACTTCACTTATCAGTTTTGGATAAGTGCTTAACCTCCTTGTTTATTTCATATATATATATATATATATATATATATGTGTGTGTGTGTGTGTGTGTGTATAAAATATATATATATATATATATATATATGTGTGTGTGTGTGTGTGTGTGTGTGTGTGTGTGTATAAAATTACTTGGATTTCAATGTATAATCAATGGGTTCAGCAGTTTCTACAATATTATATGTTGACAATTACAAATTCTATTAATGCCATGTGTGCAATGCAAATAAAAAGCATAAATAAATAGAGGGAGATATTGGAAGATGCTGGAGAAGTTTAGGATTACTAATTTTGAGAATCAAAACATGTCTTCAAGTGCAAAATACAGGAGGTGTGGTGTGATAAGGAAAGCAATTTAAAAGATACGGAGAGCAACACTACTTGCATCCTAGAGTTAGGAATCCTCATTTGATTTGAAATACATTTTAGAGCCACTGTAGTGATTCAAAGAAGGCGAGTTCAATAACAGTAGTGGTTTTCACACAAGTTGATTCTCATTGCTAGTCTAGTATCAGGGTTTTATCTCCCACATTGCTAGTGTGGCTGTATTAATCCTGTGATATGTCCTACAAAACAACATGTGTATAGCAGACTGACTTGTTGAAATGGATGCAAATTCTCTCACAGTGATCACTTTGTATTATCTTAGCATACAGTTGTACGTAGACGTGACATTTAGCAAAGTTTATCATCCTTTCTTGGCCCCCTGAATGAGAAGAGTTAGAGCTGTGAGATATAATCATCATTGCTAGATTCTTTATAAGAGAAATACTTTTTGAAGTGGCATCTTAATGAGCCCAGAGCAAGGGGTATAGTGATAAGATGGCTTCTTGAAAAATATCAGGCCAGAATTTTTTTTTCTTTGAGAAGCCTTTGTTAGTTTCCTTTAATGAAGTCTTTTCCTATTGTTGTAGTTTTCAATCTTCAGAAAATTGCTTGCCTTCTGCTCTCTGAATTTCTTTTTAAATCACAGTTGCAGTCTGTGTCTGCCCATGACTTTGCAAAGATTAAGAAACTGAAGGGGCTGGGGGAGATAGCTCCATGGCACAAGTGCCTGCCTGGCAAGTGCAAGGTCATGAGTTCAAATCCCAGTCCAAAAAGAAGATATCTGATAAGAAACTGAGTAACATTTGAGTCACGTAGGCTGCAAGCAGTGACAGAAGTATGGAGAATTTTTCTGTAGTTTTATGTTAATACAATTTTTCTCAGCCATGATGCCAACTAGGAATTGTCAAAAGTCTTAGGAAGCTGATTGCTTTTCTGAACTTGCCAGCAGTTACGATGTGCATGCCTTCTTAATGCGTTGTGTTAAGATGGTTTGTCTGGAAATCATTTGTATCAATTCATGTTACTCTCAGAAGTATCTTCAGAGCCAAGGCAGATAGTATGTGTCCAGCTTTGTTCCAGTACAGTATTTTACAACCTAGCCTAAAATCCTCCCTGAATTCCAGACACATATCACTAGAGAATCATGGGCCATAACAAGAAAATGTAAGAAATACCTTTGTGCATTTGTTGGAGCCACCACAGTTGGTTGAACAATTGTTAACTGCACAAGGGAGAAGACTGCTAGGTAGATTGGAAACTGAAGTTCAGCCTGGGAACTACACACAGCCTTAGACTCTACAGTGCAGTGATGAACACCTCTAATTCACACAGGTCCCCCACAGGACATTCTGTCCCATGAAACTATTACAGTGCTTCTTAAAATTGCTGAAGACTCATCTATCTTTTAAAGGTATCCATCAAAGCATTATGTTGCTCTGCCCCCAGGGCACACTGAGATGGCAATTGAGACTGGGTGTGGTGGTGCATGCCTGTAATCCCAGCTCTTGGGAGACTGTAAAAAGGCGGATCATTATGAATCTGATCTAGTAGGGAGATCCTGAACACCCTGTAGACCCTTCCCTAATATATATGTTTATGTTACTCATTTTAATCTTCACCCATTGCTTCCATCTTGACACTCCTAGAACATCTCCTTCCTTAGTAAAGTAACCTAGTGTCAGCAAAGTGACAGTTCTCTGGTGCTACTAGAACTGCACTTATAACTATTTCATCACTAAATGTATTTCCAGCTTTCTACATAAGATTTCTAGAAATATCTCATAAGTGAGACCTCATATCTTTGTATATCCTTGTATTCATTTGCTCCTTTCTTTGTGATGAAAATGACTGAAGCTGCTTGAATTCCAAACCAACTCAGAACCTTGGGCTTGCTAGGCAGCCACTTACGCTGTGGAGCTGTCTCCCCAGGGTCCTTGTAAATGCTGACATGTGGGTCCTGTCAGCACAGAGAACAGAGAAAGCCTTTATAGGAAGGTTTTCCTAAGTCTCACCATGCTGCCCAATTAAGGTGCTCCCTACTTTCCAATAGAACTTTAGGCATAAGAGAGAAACTTGGGTTAAAATCAGCAGGAGAAACATTCTTACTGACACTAGCACACGTACATCATCTGTACCTGGGAACCATATTCCTAGCATGGACTATAGCACTAGCTGTGCACCCATCCTCAGGAACACAGCACTGTTACCTGCTGAATCTACAGTGAGCCTGAGCAAATGGCTATTGTGGGAGATGGCTCCAGACTGGTAGGTGGCCCAAACTCAAAAGAGGTAGAAGGGCCTTACCATGGCATCTTTTAAAACCACTGTGTTAGTAAGATGATCAGCCCACTTTTTGATGCAATCCAGAGAAATCTCCGTATTAGTGCCCAGTGTCTTTAATATAAACCAGATCCAAGATTCAAAAAAGGAATCCCGAAAGTTAATCCTGCCTAGTTCTGTGCATGACTTTCTGAGGCCACTGCATCTAGCAGGGTCAGGTGACATGCCAGGCAATCACTTTGCAGAATCCATCTGGATTACTCAGCTGCGAAATAAATAGATCCAGACTTTTTTCCTCCTCTTGGAGTCCCAATTCAGACTCTTTACACATGTTCACATTTTGCTGGCCGATGGCATTTCAAAGCAACTAAACTTCATCACACACCCCAGTCAGTAATGGTTTCAACAGACTTCATTTTACAGTGCTATACCAGGAAAGACAGTACACCTTGAAACTTCCAGAGTCAAGCTTAAATGAGTCAGAAAGAAGAGTACTGTGATTGCTGCTACATATTACCAAACAGGAAGTTGCACTTTGGGTCTCTGTCATTCTGTTTGTGCCTCCCTACCTAGTTACTTCTAATAAAATACTGGCCTCACCCTGTGTATAAAATAAAGTATCTTTTCCATACTAATATTTTTGCACTCAAGGAAAATCCCTAATACAAATGGCCAGAGGAGGGTGGCAAAGTAGCTTGGTAGTCTGAGCGCCTGCCTGGCAAGCACAAGGACGTGGGATCAATCCCCAGTATCACGTGCTGTACTGGCCCTCCAGCCAGCCACCAATGCAGCGTGTGGTGACACATGCCTGTAATCACAGCACTGGGAAGAGTAAAAACAGGATTACTATGAGTGTGTGCTGCATAGTGAAACCCTGTACCAAATACATTTTAAAAAAATGTGGGCTAGTAAGATGGCACAGTGGTCTAGAGCACCTGCTTAGGTCAAGCTTTGGCAAGTGCAGGGGACCTCAGTATGATTCCCTGGCACCACATGCCATGCCAGCCCTGCCCTCAGGTGGGCTGAGCTGGCAAAAAAAAGAAGAGACAGACAGACAGACAGACAGAGATAGAGAGAGACAGAGACAGAGAGCGAGCTGAAGGAGGTGGGGAAAATGTGATGGGTCTTATGTTAAACCTTTACTCCAATCCCTATATATTTCTTCTTTGGCAAATATTTTAAATGAGTTTTGAAGAAGAAGATAGCGTCTATGACTTATATGAAAGGCAAGCAAAATTATCCACATAACTTCCAAATGATTTCCCCTTTGTTACCATGTCGTGTCATTCTAAGGACATAACTAATTTGAGTGTCTTTGTTAAAATAAATAGTGTGTCTTACAGACTACAGTAATCAATAAACAGATTGTCTGAACTCTACTTCCTAAGACTTTGAATAAGTTATTTTAATGACCATAGGAGTTTTTTTTTTTCTTTTGCTATAAAATCTGAATAATGCTGTGTTGCTGCTAGGATTGTTGTGATGATTTTATCAGGTAATATGTAGTGAAATACATATACAAGATATTATTTTCACTTCCCATTGAGATTTCATCTGTGCACCTTATTCTGAGGAGGATGCTTGGTGCAGAAAATAGTTTAATTTTCAAGATAGCAAGATTAGGAAATAGACATATAAGTGCATTTCTCTTCTTTAATGTATTTTAGTACACGGTCTATAGGGTCTTACTACACAGATCACACTCATAGTGATCCTCCTGTTTTCAGCCTCCCAAGTGCTGGGATTACAGGTGTGTGGCACCATGCTGAGACTCAGTCCCCTTCTCAGTGCACCCTGGATGCTCTTATGTCCACTGAAGTATCTGGCAAGCCCTCTTCAGTGCACTTCTACATTCACCTTTCCACACTAAGCATGTCTCTACTTCTGCTCAGACACACCCAGCTGCTCCAGCCTAAGAGTGTATAACGTTTAACACCATAAGTAATGTGCATACCAGAAAGGAAGTCCTAGGAAAGATGGTGCATCCTGGATCAAGTAAGAAAACTTTTATTTCATGAGATGTTTTCAGAAGAGAAGCAAGAATGTTTGGGTGATCTGTAGAAAAGGACACTGACTTCAGGTACTGGGAGCCAATGTTCATTCCTTGTGTCTCTGGTATGAAGTGAGGAGTAGTAGAATTCATGCTTGTTAGAGTCCACACCTTGGTAATATTAGCCTAATCCACCAGGCCTTTCAGGAGAGATGCTGCTCTAAGAAGTGGTTATCTGACTCTGCTCCCTAGACCAACAATACCAGTATCACTTGGAAAAAAAAAACCAAAAAACCTACAAATATAAATGAGGAGCCTTCAACCTGCTAAATATATGGCATATATATCCAGTTTACAGGATGGAGCTGTCTGTAACCTAAGTGATTCTGATGTGTATGCAAGTTTGAAAACCACCAACCTAACATCCTCTTGCATAGAGAATTCATTTCTCCTTGTGCATTTATTTGTGTAGTGCTCAACAGCAGCTATCCTTAGAAGAAATGAAGCAACATTCTCAAAGTGTGTTTTCTTCGATCCTAGATTAAGGGCTGGGAAAGGTGTTCCCAGAGCAGCTCTTCTTGTCAGGGGCTTAGCTGTTTGCTTCCAGGCTTCCTCACTCTCCCTTCTGTTAATTGAACCCTAAAACATGGCTGTCAGACTTCCTGTCACCCTTCTTGGAAAGAGGAAGGCATCTCCCTGTCCCGCTGCCCGTATTGTGCCCTTCCCGTCACAAGCAATTCCCTGGGAGCCATCTGAATTGTCTGCCATGTCCTCCTTCACCACCCTGCCTTCAACTCTTTCCTTGATGTCAAGGTCTTCTGTGAGACTCGCCATTCCCTGCTGGCCAAATCCTGGGCCTTTGCCTGCTCTAGTACTCATACTCTTCTCTGTAGTCCATATCTCTCCTTGTATTTTTGTGGCTAATGCTTTTAATTCACCTTGACTAATACCTTTCTAATTCTTTTTGCCTTTTCTTTAACTATAGCCATTTCCTAAGATTGGTGGCTTTGAGAATTTTCTCCTCCTCTCCTCTTCCTCCTTCCTCCTTCTCCTTCTCCTCCTCCTCCTCTTCCTCTTCCTCCTCTTCCTCTTCCTCCTCTTCCTCCTCCTCCTCTTCCTCCTCCTCCTC
>PVJA010000414.1:0-56960 GCA_004027025.1 Myocastor coypus
GTAATGTCCTGAGTCCCATCCCCAGTACCACAAGCCATGCCAGACCTGGAACCCCAGGCATTCCATTCAGGCCTAGAAATTAAGTGTGGTGGTGGACATCTGCACTCCCAGCTCTGAGCTGGCCAGGAGAGGTGGATCACTATGAGTCTGATTTGCATAGCAAGATCCTGTATCAAAAATTCATTCATTCATTCATTCATAGTAGATATTTTTAAAAAGAAATTTTTAAAAAGAAAATTTTTAAAATTTTTAAATTTTTAAAAAGAAAATTTAAAAGAAATTTTTAAAAAGAAAAAAGTCCAAATTTAATGAACACTCAATATAAGAAGTGAATCCGGTTCTCATCTGCTGCAAGTGTTTGTGTGAACTTTAGGAATCTGTTCTGCAGACCTTGTCAGGCAAATTATGCAATGGGAAAAACAGTGCTGTTCCCACATGTATTGGTTACTGATCACTGCGCTGAGACAAGTGTTCTATTCAGTTGTGGCAACAATCCACTGACTGCTGAAAAAAGAAGTATTTATCCTTGTAGCAATTTCCCTAACGCAGTACAACCTGCTAGCATCACTCGATGTGCTATCTAAGTCACAGGACTGTTTTGCGCTAAAAGAAGGTTTCATTGAAGTCTAGGTAGTCACATTCTTCCAACTGGCAAATCTTTCACACTGATTCAAGATTTAATTTTACCAGGTCCTACTGAGCAGCATATGAAGCAAAGGCTTTGTTCTAGTGTCAGATCGTTGCCGTTTGCAAACATTCGCACATTAATCTCTGTCCTTGTCATATTTTGATATTTAGTCTATAAACTTTTACCAATTTTGCCACACATCTCTGGGTTTTGATACTTTAGGGTATAGCTTGTTTTATCATGCAGCAATCATCTTTTGAAATTGTTATATAAAAATGGAAAAACTTTACAAGATAAATTATCAAAACTGTTCTCAAGTTTTATTGGATTGTTTTAAACTTCAAAGCACTTTGCTTTGAAATGGGAATCATTAATTTTATAATAAATATATCAACATATTTTATACTATTTTAAAAATCTATTTATTTATTTGTTCATTTGTTTATTTAGTACACGGTCTTGCTATGCAGCTTGGACTCATAGCGATCCTCCTATCTCAGCCTCCCCAGTGCTAAGATTACAGGTGTGTGCCACTGCTCCTGGTTTCGGGCCGGCACAGCATGTAGTATTAGAGGTCAAGCCTGGCTTCCCACATTTGAAAGGCAGGTGCTATCTCCACATTCCCCAGTATCGTATTTTAAAACATTATTTAAGAAACAACAAAAGAATATATCATGAGATTTTTTTTTTTTTCTTGTTAATATTATGGCCTGCTCAGTCTGCCCTGGGGTTGGGGCTGGCACAGCATGTGGTACTGGGGATTGAACCGTGGTCCCTGCAGTTGCTTAAGCTTGCCTAAGCAGGCACTTTACATTGCTGAGCCATCTTATCGACCCCTATGAGATAATTTTTACCGTTAAAATATATATGACTCTGTGAAGGCACCTGTGGCTCTGGTCCCCATTCCATTTTCTTTTCTCTGTCTTCAGAGACAAGTATTATTAAAGATTTGATTTGCACTCTTCCAATCACTTCAAAGATCATGAACCATAATTTATGTATTAGATTTGCATGTATTATACTGTTATTTACATGTATTTTGTGGCTATGGATTGTAACTATCTGTGCATATATATGTATACATAATTATGGAGAGAGACCTAACTAAAGATTTTCAGTGTTTTAATTCTGAATTTAATAGCATTTTTAATCATTTGAAATATAATATTTTAATTAAATCATTAATTAGGCAATAATTTTACTCATAAATTCAGTACAAAAATTGGTGAGATAAATATATTGAGGTCATATTGTATATTTTCTCAAATAGAATTTTCTAATATAGTTTAGTATCATTGGCTTTGAAGTGGCTAACTAATTCAAAGTAACTGTAGCAATAATACTTACCTATTTTACCATAGTAACAATTATATTGGTGGTAGAAAAGCAGCACTGATTTATATTCTTGCTGTTGTAGTATGAATCAAAGTGCTAGCATTTGATTGGAGAAGTCATTATATTTATGATTCCAACGTACTTACAATAAAAATACAATATTGAATTAAAAGTCAAATTATTAATATCAAGTAAATGGAAACATCAGTTTCCTAGAATTTACTTTTATTCACAATTTGTAAGAATATATATCAACAAATGTGTAGTATACCTAAAGCACTTCTGTTCAGTGTCAAAGTATAATGACTGCTGTAGAGAACAACATGTGATATTGAATTGTAAGATAACATTATTTCTAGAATACACTTTGTAGTACAGCATGCGCGTAACATGAAAGATACGTGTAAAGTTATGGCTATTCAGATCTAAGTGTTTAACACTGTTTTCTCTATAATACGTCAAATGTCCAGTTACTTTAAGGAAAAAAAATGACAAAATTTTGTGATGAAGTTTAAAATTTGAGCTTGACATAAAATTAAAATTTTAGAATATGCTTATACACCACGAAAATATTGGTAGTTTCTCAATACTTCCACCTTTTTTGAAAAAATTGGTGGTGGTATTAATAGATGCATTTGTCTAGCTGAGCATAATAAAACATGTAATTGTTGAAAAGATCGACATGATTCAAAGATCCAATAATCACAAATTTCTATTTTATGGTTTCATATCATCATGCTAAAATGAGTGATTCATTGATGATGAACAATTTTAAAGAATGATCCATCCATTATTTTAAAAATCTGAATATACAGTGTTTATTATACATTCACATATTCCACATTGGAATGGTAATTTTGGTGTAAAGTTAGTGAGAAACATCCATGGTTATCTAAACAGAATATCAAACTACTTGCTGTTTCTAATTATTTGTTTAAATATAGTAGATATTCATGATATAATATTTTAAATCAAACAATATATTGAAAGAAATTCGAGGTAATATTTTATATGCAAGCACAAAATGCTTTGCTATGCTGTGAGTTGGCTGCAGTGCCTCATATGCTTACACTCACAGACTCCTTTTTCATTTTCAGTTGCCTCAGCTGGATTTTAATCTGGTGGCTCCTGGCCTCCACTTCCAAAATTGCTAGGATTACAGACATGCATCACTGTGCGTGGCTACCACTGCTTTTTTGGCAACAAAGTATGAAGCATGCTTACTAATATCCAAAATGTATTTAATACTTAAAAAATAAATTTCATAAGTTATATGTGTCTATGAACAAGTTCAGAGTGTTATGTATTTTAGAAGACTTCATAAGAAGTAGTACAAAGCTTTCCTCTGTGAGACATATGTGATCCCATAAACAAAATGAATTGATTTTAACATGAGAAAAAATGATGAGAGATACTCTAAATTATTCACTGAAATGTAGACTTCTAGATCATAGGGTATGAGCACAGCTTTCTACTACATGGAAGCCAAATCACACATTGTAGACTGTGTGTGGTGGTGAGCACCTGTAATCCGAGCTCTTGGGAGGCTGTAAACAGGTGGATCACTGCAAGTCTGATCTAGTCATGAGACCCTGAACACCCTGTAGATCTTTCCTTTAAATATAAAAAAAATAAAAATAAAAAATAAAAATAAAAACAAGCAAGCAATCAAACATATCACACAGTTTTCATTGTATATTTTGAGTTAATTCAATGCAGAAAGATAATTAATGGCTTCAGTGTCATATGAAAACTTACTTAATGTGGTTAACATCTCTTAGCCTCAAGTTTAATGTGTGTTTCATAGAAATGCTAATAAATATATCAAAATATGATTGCAAAGAATAGGTAGAATTAACTGTCATGTATAATGAGTAGATCAACAATTGGTACATGTTAAAGGCAGACAGCTGAATGACATTTGACAGACAATATAACAATTTTCCATCTTAGCTAAAACTAATTTTACTCTCCTTATGTTGATGTAAACTAAAAAATCTGGCAATTTTTCACTAATGACTTTTAAAATATCTGCTACATGCGACTCATTTGTATATGAATACTCTTCCTTTTTGAAAAATGTGACATTGAGCCAGTTAATTTGATTTAATTCAGTTTAAGACTCTGTGTAAGACTTAACAAACAACTTGCAATGTTACATTTTGAATGGTTTAAGGAAGTATTCAAAGGTGTTATGACATAAGAATATGTACATGAAACCATATGCCAAAAATAAACAACAGGTGGTGAAAATTAAACCTATATGTGAACAGAAATTATACTGTTAAAATATTTGTCAGTATTTAATAATGTTCTTATGCATTACAGTATTCAAGTCTTTGAACAGGTAGTTCCAGAAGGAGAAAATAATGTTATTTCAAAAGAGATCACATATACATACTCAGGGTTTTTTGTTTGTTTTTTGTGGTACCAGGGCTGCAACTTAGGACTTTGTGGATCACAAAATTCTTGAAAACTTCAAAAATTAATTCATTCTGTTCTTAGAGTGATTTCTTATGTTATTATATGCCTGTTGAAGATGGCATTTATTTTTAAATCTCACATTCAATATGTTTACTTTGGACATTTGACTTTTAGGAGATAGGAACGTTTTATCTAAATAAGAATTAGTTTGTCTGGATAAATACCCAGGAGGGGAATAACTGGGTTGTAAGGACTTCTAATGTTAGTTTTTTGAGGAATCTTCACATTGATTTTCATAGTGCGTGTTCGAGTCTACACTCTGGCCAACCACAAAATAGTGTTCCTTTTTCCCCACAGTATTTTTTATTGGCTAATTTATTTTGTTTTTATCTCATACTTATTTTTATTTTCTTTTTAAATTTTATTAATTGTAATGAGAAAGAAATAACAACGAGGCAGTTTCAAAGGATGTTAGTAGGTCAGTTATAATTAATATATTGCATATTGTTGTCTTTATAGTAGTTGTTCACAGTATAAGATGCAGACATGATAACTTTTCCTAACACTATTAGTACAAATCTTTTTCCTCATTGAAGAGAAAGTAGCTTTATATAGTCCAATAGTCCATAATAGCAGTAGGCTATCAGCAAAACTAAAAATGTCAGCAGCCATTTACAGCTCAGCATAATAATATGGTTTTACTTTTTATACCTTGTCTGACTTTTCTCACAGATGGTTAAGACAAAGATAAAGCAAGACATATATAACAAAAAAATGTAACTTTTGGTTCTTACAAAGTCAGTCAAATCCTCTCAGGATTCATCCTAAAACTATGTAAAGCATTTTTTAGCTCTTTTGTCATGTTATGTCTAAGGTATTTGATATGCAGAAATACAGTGATGTTAAGCTCAAATGCCTGTATTATAGGGCAATAATATCATTAAGCTTCTTTTCTAGAGGCTTAACAACTTAAGTTTGCAGACCAAAAAATTAGGGAAAAAAGAAAGGCCACAGGGATAGCCAATATTTTGGAACTAGCCTTCAAGGTCAGTGAGGATCAAGGTCAGAAAATAAGAGAGCCTGTACTTAATATCCTATAACAGTGGAATCCCAAATCTTCTGTTCAAAAAGATTACGGGATCACAGAGGAAAGGAATTAATGATGTATAGTGTGCCTAAGCAAATTCACCTAGAGAGAAAACTTTGTATCAGGCTCTCGCAGAGAGCAAACTGGTCAGGCAATGTCCATGATTAATCCAGATGGCGGGACACTGGCTGACTTCTTCACATTAGTCATTCTTTCTAAGATGAGATGGAAACTCAGCACTGTTTTCATTTCCATTAATCAAATGACCAATACTGCTGAATATTGTGTTTCTTCATGTCAGAAATGTGTATTCATCTGAGATGCCCATGTTTTGATTGGGATTTTAAATTTTGTAGCCGTGATATTCCAAAAGAACTGAAAACATTATACCACAGCACTCTATGTATACACATAATTATAGTGGCACAGTGTGTTATAACTAAGACTTGGAAATAATCCAAATTTGTCCATTGGCTGAGAAATGCATACAAAGATGTGATATTTTTATATGACAGAGTATTACCCAACAACAAAAAGGTAAACTTGAGGTTTTTACAGGTAAATGGATAGGTACATGGCAAGTAGAAGTCATACTCATCAATGAAATAAATCAGACTCACATGTATAAGTATCATACTCTTCCTCGTGTAAGAACACAAAAGAGTAAATAGTATCTGAAAGGTACAATGGATATTCTGAAAGGGGAAAAAAACTGTCCAAAGGGAAGGGCAAATGGATGAAGGAAATGAGTAAAGAAAGAAAGAAGGAATACTAAAAGAAATTGTGCATTATGTGTGTGTGTGTATATATATATATATATATATATATACATATATGTATATGTATATATACATATATATATAGAGAGAGATATACATATATATATATATATATAGAGAGAGAGAGAGAGAGAGAGAGGAGAGAGAGAGAGACAGAGAGAATAGCTTGGATAATAGTATTTTTGATTTCTACTGTGTATTGAAAGAAATAATTAATGTTTGTTTCACTCTCTTTAATATTTTAAAATTTGTGAACAATTTTGTATACTTATATCTAGTAATCTGAGCAACTAATTTGAAGACAATATGTAACTTAACAATTATTGTTGAATTTTATTTAGTGAAATTTTATAACATCTGTAATTTTTTAATGCTTTGTATTCTCAAATTTCTTTTTAAGTATTATTTATTGTTGAATGCTAAAAGTGAAATGCTAATTAGGTGTTTATTATATACTTGAACTTCACAATTATTTGTTTTCAATCATTGTTAAGTACATAGCGTACATTTTTTGCTATTAAGTTTGGTTTGGTTAGCCGGGCGTGGTGGCTCATGCCTGTAATCCCAGCACTCGGGAGGCTGAGGCAGGAGGATTGTTGTGAGTTCAAGACCAGCCTGGGCTACAAAAGTGAGCTCAGGACCAGCCTCAACTGCATAGCGAGACCCTGTCTCAAAAAGACAAAAAAAAAAAAAAAAAAAGTTTGGTTTGGTTGGTTTGGCCTGGTCTGGTCTCATCTGGTCTGGTTTAGTCTGATCTGGTCTTGTCTGGTCTGACTAGGCATGGCTTAGCTTGGCCTGGACTGGTTTGGCTTAGGTTAGCTTAGGCATAGCTTAGTGTTATTTCATTGGTTCATGTAGACCTCACATAAAGTTTGTACTTCTTGTGGAGAGTTAATGCATGTACACAGCACATCTGATTTGCTTTTCCACGTCTTTCCTCTATCCTCCTCCTCCTCCTGCATCTATCTCTTGATCTCCTTCCTCTAGTAAATATTACTTATGAAGGCCTAAAAATGTAAGTGTTAAAACTTAATAGCATGAAAAGTGAGAGAACATAAGAGGAAAATATTGCAAGATAAATGATCTATCAGAACATTGGTCTCCAAAATTTCTAATTAAGCAAACAACTCAATAAGAAGAAAAGCAGATTAGAATAGAATGACATTTTCTAATGCATGAAAAATTACATAAACTTATACACAAATGTTTGTCATTAGTTGGCATGAGGAAGTTATAAATATACTCTTGACAGTATGACCAGAAATCAAAGGCAAAAAAAAAGAAAAAGAAATTAAAGACCTAAAAATATCTACAATTGGCAAAGCTATGGGTCTGGAATATTCAGACATTCTTAATATGAATGTTAATGTTACAAATACTAAAATATTGCATAAATAAGAATGACAAAGGTATACCTATCATACCAGCCATACCTGTCAGGTATTTGGCAAAAAAAAGAAGGAATTTATTTTCTAAAATGATTCACATATAATTGCTGTTAGGAAGTTTATTCCCAACAGAAGCAAACTGCAAATAACCAAATGTCTATTGATACACTTACTATTTTGATCAAATAAATCTTCCACCTTTTACCAAATGACTATCAATGGATAAATACATAAGGAAATTTGATATATTCCACTAAAAACACTACTCAGCAAAACAGAAAATTTACTGATACAATATGCATAGAACTAAAAGTTGCTATGCTAAGTGCAATAATGAAAAAAATATATAATAAAGCATGTATTTCTATAAGGTATTAGAAATGTAAATTAAGATTTTGTAAAAATGGCCCAGCAGACTAAGTGCTTGCTTAGATAAACTCAGGGGCCAGGGTTCTATCCCTGGCATCATATGCAACACCAGCCCTTCCTCTGGGCATACTGAAACAGTGATGGAGTCTAGGCATGGTGGCACACTCCTGTAAGCCCAGCTCTAGGAAGGCTGAAAACAGGAGGATCAGGATGAGTTCAAGCTGCATAATGAGACCCTGCAAAGACAGACAGATAGACAGACACACACACACACACACACACATGCACGCGCACATGCACACACACACATACACACAAGGATTTCGTGAAAAATACAGTAGATCAGTACTTGTTAGGGACCAGGAGAAATCATAATAAATTGTAAATGGACAGGAAGAAACTTCTGGCAACAGTGGGTCGGCTGGCTCCTTGATGGTGGAAATGGTGACTAGCTATGTACCCTGAGGAGTTCTTGTGTGAGCACAGTTTGTAACAAACTGATATCAAGTAAAAGAAAATAATAGCAGTGTCACCTATTATGAAGTGGTGAACCTGTGCCTGTTGTGTTAATTTTCCTTTAAAACTAAAGATATTAAATCATGACTTGATTTTGTAGAAACTACAACTTTGGTGTTCAGGTTTAATTGCTTTTTTTGTTTCTTTTTTTTTTTTTTTTTTTTTTTTTTTTTTTTTTTTTTTTAGAATTTGTTTATTTTATTTATTTATTCTTTTCTTGTTTCAGAACCTTTATTTGTTTATTCACTCATTTTTATGGCTGGCTCAGCCCGCCCCGAGGGCAGGGCTGGTGCAGCATGTGGTGCCCGGGATCGAACTGCGGTCCCTGAAGCTGCCCAAGCTTCCCCAAGCAGGCGCTTTAGACCACTGATCCATCTGGCTAGGCCCGTTCAGGTTTAATTGTAAGGTTGGTGATTGGCAATAAATAAATGAGTCTCAGGTTGAAGTTTGGGCTCTTGTCCTTGCAAGGTTTGCCATCACTGAATCTTTAATGGCAAGTTATAGTATTGAGATTTTTTTTAAATGATTTTTTTCAGAAAACTGCCTTTATTCTATTATTTGGAAGAAATTAATCGGTCCAAAAAAATAGTTTAGTCAGCTGGAGAGAAGAGAAAAACCAAGCACCATCCTTGAAAACTTATGGCTTCTTGGGGAAGGCAGCTCAGTAGGTGAGGAGAAAAGAGCACTGTGAATTAGAGCCAGGCCCTACAGCCCAGGTGAGAAAGGCCATGCCATCTTCAAACACAGTTCCTAGTTACTGACCCAGTTCTGGAGAATGGCACGAGGGTATGTGGGCCCAAAAAGGGGCAATAGCCTTCTTGTATCAGACAAAGTGAAAACAAAATGGGAATTTTAAAAAATGCACTTTCCAAATACATTTTCTTCTTAAAAAACAAAACCAAACAGAAACCACTAATGCATTCTTTGTGGTAATGACAAGTATCAGTATTAGAAAATCCAATTATACAAAAAATATTGTATCTAGTCTCGGGTAGATATATTTATTTTTGGTAACATACATGAAGTGGCACTAATTACATGGTTAACGATAAGGTAAATAACATGAAACCACAACTGTAACTATTCCACAGCTGCACGGACTTGGGGTTTCTGGCTGAGCATGTTCCAAAAAAACTGCCTGCCCGCCCCAGAGCTATGCCAATGAACTCCATGGGGAGTAAGACTGAAATGGGGACTCACCAGAATTCCCTGCAACTGACTGATTAGAAGCAAGACGTGATAGTTACAAAGTAGTTACAGCCTAATTCACAAAAGTTAGCAACTGTTTTTTTTTGTTGTTGTTGTTGTTTTTGTTGTTGTTTTGTTTTGTTTTGTTTTTCCTAGAAAGAAGCGAAGAGTTAAGAAATTCTTTGAATTGGCACCCAGTGTGTCAGGTGGAGTTCAGAAATGGCTGTGAGCACAGTGTCCGAAGGATCCTGGCAGGTCAGATTGGTTGGATATCACTATTTATAATTATTGCTGGCTTCTAAATACTGGTAGCAAGATGACTTTTGATTTGTAATCTTAGGTAAATTATAGATAAATGAAAAAGGCCAGTAATCATACACTAGGAATAATAAACAGCACTTCAAAATTAACCGCATGAGGGCTGTGTTTGCAGCAAGGTTTCATAAGACAAGGCAGCCAGATCTGGTCTTCCCACGCCTGGCTTGCAGAGCAGCTGTCGTGGCCATTTCAAAAACCTCTCTCACTCCATCTTTGGTCTTTGCTGAACACTCCATGTAACCAAAGCCACCAATCCTGCTTGCCATATCTCTTCCTGCTTTGTCTTGGCTAACTCCTATCTTGTGTGCTCATTGTTCCAAAGATCTTTCTTGTTCGCAACCTAGCAAGCGTGTCTTACCATGAGCTCCATCACCAACCACCACCAGTTTCTTTTGCATGACAGCCATTGCTTACAAATACGCTGTGAAAACACAGGCTGTGCAGCAGACTTGTTCAAAGTACCTCGAGCTTCACGCCAACAATGCCTGTCCTTGAGTTGCAATCTCAGAGACTAGGGTGGATATCTCCGGAAGCGAAGGTGGACTACGGAGAGAACCGATGGAGGGCGGCGGACTCAGGAATGCAAGCGAGGGAGGACGGTGGCGGGCAGGGACATGCTTGGCCTCAAGAGCCCAGCGGGCTTGAGCTGAAGCTCTTAAAAATTGGGATTTACAAGAAATTTCTCATTTGATTTCAAATAGCAAATTCATTTGAAGAATTTTGTGATTATGCTTCCCCACAGGTATGACATTTTATATTTTTTATTTTATGAAAAAAGGTACAAGAAAATTTCATGACAAAACACTAGGAAATAACAATAGCCTTTTAAAATTATTGGTTGAGTATCTGAATGTTTTCTTTCTAAATGTTATAAATTTTAATGAGAAAGAAATAAAAAAATGAGACAGTTTCAAAACAAGTTAATAGGACAGTTATAATAATTTACATATCATGTATTATTATCTTTACAGTAGTTGTTCAGAGTACAAGATGCAGACATGATATCTTTTATAAAAACTATCAGTACAAATCTTTCTTCTCACTGAAATAGGAGAAAGTAGTTGTATGCATAGTCCAAGAGTCCATAATAGTAGTGATTTTTCAGCGCAAATGGCAATGTCAGAAACTGTTGAGTTGAGCCTTTTACAACTCAGCATGTTCAAATGGTGTTACTTTTTATACCTCATAGCAAGACTTTTCTGCTGGATGGTTAAGACCAATATAAAGCAAGACCTATAGAACAAAAAATATAACTTTTGCACCTGACAAGGTCAGTCAAATTCCCTCAGGATTTATCCTGAAACCATGTACAACATTTTATGTGTCGTTTGTCATTGTCAATAATCTGAATGAGTCAGGGCCCTTGATTGACCAATTTGTTCTCTGTGAAAGCCTGAAAGAATGTTTTCTCTCTGATCTCCTTAGGCAATAGCTAACATAATTCTAAATGGGGAAAAAATGAAATCTTTTACTCTCAAATTTGAATGTTTTATAGAGAATTCAATTTATTATTTTATTCTGCAGTAAACATTACATTTTTATTATGAAAACAGATAATTTGTCATTTACCTTTTCTCAAGCAATCTTGAAGTAAGATTAGGGTTTTATTAACATTCTCTTATTTTTTTAATTTTTTTAAAGAATTTCATTTTATTTTATTTATTTATTTCTTGTTTCATAACCTTTGTTTGTTTATTTATTCATTTTTATGGCCAGCTCAGCCTGCCCTGAGGGCAGGGCTGGTGCAGCATGTGGTGCCGGGGATCAAACCGTAGTCCCTGCAGCTGCCCAAGCTTTCATAAGCAGGTGCTTTAGACCACTGAGCCACCTCGCCAGGCCCCTTAACATTCTTTTAAAAATTTTTGGTTTTCAGTGCTTTTTCTAAGTTTCATATTTACCTTGAATTGCACTGTCATAGATTCTTTTACATATTAGTGTTTTTCACTTTCTTTTGATTAATTGTTTGTGCTTTCCAGGCTTTCTTTTTATACTAAAATACTTTGATCTTTCATCTATTTAGCATGTATTTCCCTGACTATGTTTTATATTTTCATTATCTTTCAGAGCAAAATATTTTCTAATTTTCTATTTTACTTTGACGGTTCTTTGAATCACATGCAGAATCATATTATTTTACATTTTTGTTTTTTTGTATTTTCATATTTGTATTTTCATACAAATCAGTGTTTCATAAGTATTGATCAGTATTTGTTTATCTTTTTCATTTTGCCACTGAACATATCAAATACGAGATATCATTAAAGTATACAGTGAAAGCTTATTTATTTATTTATTTATTTATTTATTCAGAATTTGATACAGGTTCTCACTCCACAGATCAGACTCATGGTGATCCTCTTGTTTCAGCCTCCCCTGCATGGGGATTACATTACAGGTGCGTGCTGTCACGCCAGGACTCACCACCTGCTCAGACTGCCCAGGAGCCAGGATGGCATGTGGTACTGGGGAAAGAACCCCAGTCCCTGCGTTTTCCTAAGCAGGGGCTTAGCCCGCTGAGCTGTCTTACTGACTCTATACAGTGAATGTTTAAATTTAAAAATAAAATTGTTACTGTAAAAGTCACATTGCCATTAACCCCCTCAAGTACTCTGCACTGCTCTGAAAACTCTTCTCTCATTTTTCTTGGTGTGCAATGGTGCAGCCTTCTTCTAGGATTCTCATTACAAAGTAGGATAGACAACTTGTGGAAGCAGCTGCTGTATGTCACCCAGTGGAAAGACAAACTCCTCAGTGGCAGCTCCTCCACCTCATGTAACCCTCAGGTCTAGCATTGCGAGACTTCTGGAGCTCCCTCAAAGCCAAAAGGGTCATGAAAGATTAATGTTGATTTAGGACTGTGAGACAGCTGCAGCAGCTGAACTGAAGAGCATCATAGAACAGGATTTCCAGAAATGTTTCCGAAAAAAGTAAAGGAGGATGGGCTAAAGTTTTTCCAAATAAGGAGGGATAGTCTAACAGGTGTTAATGGCAATGTCATTCACTGCTATAACATTTTGGGAACATCCATCATTCAGTCATATTTCTTGATTGTACCACAAGCAGTCAATTTTTAAAACATTTTACAAACTCTCCTGAATATATATGTTCTGCAATGTACTGCTAAACTTCTCTACATATTAGACTAATACAGTATTTGTATTCATGTTGTATATAATATTCTTGCTAACAGTTTTCCCAATTTTTCAAATTACTTATTGAAAAATGACAAATATGTATTATAGTTTTTGATTTATCCTTTTAAATTCTGCTAAGTATACATTCAAATATTTGAAAATATTGTCAAATTTGCTTGAAATATTCTTAAATCTATCAAATATGATAGAAACAATTGAATCAATAATATTTTAACATCAGTTGTCATTACATCAAAATAATGATCTACTAACATTATTACTGGAATAATTTTGTTTCCTTTTCTTTTTTTTAATTTTTTTGCAGGACTGGGGCTCAAACTCACTTGCTAGGCAGGCACTTGTGCCTTGGAGCTATCTCCTAAGCTCCTGCTGGAGTAATTTTAGATCTCTTTTTCTTATATGAATATATGTATTTTATGGTTTTATATGAATATATATTCATACATACAGGTTCATAAATGTATTCATGTATATGTAATCACATATATGTGTGTGTGTTTATCACAAAGATCAAATTGGCTTCACATGTCTAAATAAAAATACTGAATTATTGAATCAGATCTGTAAAGATTATTATTATTATTATTATTATTATTATTATTATTATTATTATTTTCTTTTTTTTTTGCGTGCAACTGGGGTTTGAACTCATGACCTTGTACTTTCTGGGCAGGCAGTTGTGCCATAGAGCTACCTCCCCAGCCCTAAAATAAGATTCTTTTTAAAAAAATCTTTATTTATGTATTTATAGCATGGCCGGCTCAACCTGCACTGGAGTGTGGAGTTGGTGCAGCATGTGGTGCTGGGGATCAAACCATGCTTGCCTAAGCTTACCTAAATAGGAGCTCCTGACTATTGAGTTATCTCGCTGGCCTATAAAGTTGTTTTAAGTTAAAGATGGTTTCATATTCAATTAAAGTATCTTTCATATGAATTAAGAAAATAAAAGTAATACTTTTCCTAGTCATCTGCCAAGAATACATGGAAATGAGTTTCAGGAAGCTAAAAGATAATGTGAGAACTACTTTAAATGGAAGGAAAATATCCCATTTATTATTACCAAACAAGACTGGTACTGACAGCAGAAATACAAAAAAAAAAAAAAAAAGGCACTGATTGGATCACTATAACAGCTATTAAAGACAAAGTCTCTAAAATAAGCAACGCTATTCATCCAATCATCTTCTCGATGCTTCTCATCATGACATTCTTCACAGGAAGAAGCTGAGTCAAAGGTAAGTGGGAAGCTGGTTCAAAAAGACATTAAAGCCAAAGCATCAGGGATTCCAAGCCAGTGGTGTGGCTACCCAAGCAATACTTGGAACTGCATCAGCTCCCTACCCAGCTCTGATGGGTGGAAGGTAGGGCCTAGGCACAGATTTCTCCTTGATTAGTGCCAGGAATTATATTAAAGTTGCCTTATCTTGAAGTTTCCATAGTCTTCTTAGGTTGCTGTATTACTCTTCATTACAGAAGTTCAGAATTTCAGTAGTTAAGTTCTTCAATCAATCCTGTACCTAACAATTTTACTTATAGCAGTGTTCTTCCCAGGGTTCCAATAAAACCCAGTTATGGAATTTTCAACAAATCTAATACAAAATTATTTCAGCAAATATTGTCATTTTATTCTATCCTCCAAAAACATTGCTCAGTATTTATCCTATGTAATAATCTAAGCATATTATTGCAAAGGAGAAATAGAAGAAATTTTCTGTTACAAAGTTTGTATTCTGGAAGGGGAATAAAGCTACAAAACATTAGGACAATAAAACAAACAACAGTATGAGACATAATAGCAGAAATTAAGAGCTGAAAGATAAGAAACAGAACAGTGCGAAGAGTACTGAGAATATGAGAGAACAATTTGGAAGTACAAAATAAATAAGGTGTATTTAGATCTCATTTTGGGGGTAATATTTGAACAAGGACTCAAGAAAGTGTGAAAGGAGTTGACTTCGCTTCACGGTAACACTCAGAGTCTATCAAGCAGGTACAGCCTAACAGCTTCTGTCTTGTGTGGCTGTCAGAATAAAGGAAGAAGGAATAAGTTCAAGGAATGGTGGTAATCAGCGAATTCCTCCAGGTCAAAGCTCCCTGGGCCTACTAGGCTCTTGGGAGATCCAAGGGCCACAGTATGGCTTATGCAGATGATCAGAGTTAAATGTAGATGGCTTTTATACTGAAAGTATACTCTAAGAAGGCAAAAACAGAAGCAGGTTGCTCATTTAGAATATTATTTCAGCCTAACAAATGAGGGATGATTTTGGATCCAGCAGGGAGACAGATTAAAATGACTAGCATTTTTTAGCCAACATTCTTTATATGTTAAAACACATTTAATTATATCTCATAGATAATCTAAAATGTTTGATCAACACAGAATTTTACTTATGAGTACGGTGATATAATTTCATATATTATATAAACTATCCACCAAATTATGTATATGCAAGAAGAATAAATACCATTCCTATTTCTTTAAAAGGTGAAAGTATTTTATGATAGAAGAGAAGCCAGAGTATTCCAGCTCATGAAACAGCAACCTATATTTTTGTCTTGAGAATATTTTCACATTTTCTAAGTATTTATAAAATATATAATGGCTTTAAACTTTAATCACATTTTGGTGCTATACAGCAGTATGGAACTAATTGATTCTATCTAGCTATACTTTTGTTGCCCTATTCCCCGCAACCCCCAGCTCCTCCCTCCCTGACACTTTCCAGCCTGCATGGTCACTAGTCTGATTTCTACGAGGATGAAGCTGCCCACATATGAGTGTGTATTTCTGTACCTGACTTTTATTCACTTGATCTAATGTCCTGCAGTTGCATCTATACTGTCACCATAATTAAATGGCAGGATTTATTTATATTCTATGGATGAATAAGCCCTTTGTGCCCACCTGCTGTATTAAGGGATCCATGCACTTGTTGATGGACACTTCTGTTAATTTCACCTCTCAATTGCTTTTCAAATAATTCAATAGACCGCTTCCTTTCCAAGAAAAATTGCTCATGGATAAAAAAATTCTTTGTGTTTTTTCCCCTAGAAGAACTTTTCTAATTTTCAATTTTCATATACTCATGGGTGACTATCCTATCATTTTCCCTGATATATCATGTCATTTTATGTTCTAATTATTCTTAACTTACAATGTTCACAAAGCAAAACTGTTGACTTTGGTCAACATTTCTTGCACAATAAGACACTGTATGGGTAAGGCATCACTATTGTAGATTAATACATGGGTTATTCCATCAGTGTAAGGGCAAACTACATATTGTATTTATCACAGAACCCCATCATCAAAACTAAAGTAAAGTCTATTTAAGTAGTAGCACAGCTTTGCTACAAGTGGCTGGTGGTTAATAGAATAAAAATGGGATGAAAAGGCCTTTCAAATATTTGTACATGCATATATGTAAATATACATATTTATACATGTACACTTGGAGTGAGTGTATGTTCTGATTCTAGGTTTTCATCTGGAAGAAATTTTATTAAGTGTATTTACCTAAAAAACAATTTTTGTACTTTATTAATATTATCAATGAATAAAAATGGAGTTACTAGTGTATGAATCTTTTTCAAAAGTGTTTAAAACTTTTTAATATGTCCAAGAAAATGATAAAATTTGTGTGACCTTAACAAGTGCTACTACAATCTTCAATTATTGAATCTCTATTTATATAAGCTGAAGATTCTGTTATTTTTTTCCCTATTTTGGCTAACAACCTAAAGTGGTTGGGAACCTCAAGATCAGAGAAGGCTGTGAAGCCTCACTTCAGTATAGACTTTGGCAACAGCTTGAATTTTACTGATTAACATAATTATTCTTTGTCTGTAAATAGTTTCTATAAAATTAAAATCATATGCATCTAATATCCTGATAAGTTTTCTATTAGCTGCAGTCCACATTATTATTCAGGTTCCTTTAGTTTGTCTTATGGCCTTTTTATTTTCTGGTTTTAGAGCCTAAGCATGACATTGCATTTGGTATTCTTGGCTCTGTAGGCCCTTCTTTCTTCTCCAAATATGCTGAATGACCGATGCAGTTTAATAAATTTTGGACATTTTAAGCAATCTGTATGAGTCACAGCCATTGCTTGACCAGTTTGCACTCTGTGAAAGCCTGAGAGAATGTTTTCTCTATAGGTGACTCCCCTTAGGCGCACTATACATAATCCGTTCCTTTCCTCTGTGGCCCCACTGCTGAGTTATAGGATGTTACAGCCCAGGTTCTCTTCTGTCTTGAGTCCTCACTGACCCTGAGGGGCTAAGGCCAAAATATTGACTATTCTTGTAGTCCTTCTTTTTCTCTAATTTTTGGTCTGTAAACTTACATTGTTAACCCCCCAGAAGACAGGCTTATGATACTATTACTCTATAACATACGTACTTGAGCTTAACATCACTGTCTTTGTGAATGTCAAACGTCTTAGACTTAACTTGGAATTGATATTTTCCATCAATCATTGATATTCTAATAAATTCATATAGAATGTAATAAAAGAAGTTACACATTTTTACGTAGAAATATAGAAATCTAAGCATGTAAAAAATTTTAGCTCATCAATCCTATATGGCATTTTCCTTGTCTCTTACTCTCTTTTAATATCCTTTTTGGTTTTCTTGTAAAACAACAATTCACTTGACAGTATAGTAATAATTGAAATTACCTTAGAAGTAGCACATATCTAAAACACCAGAATGACAGGCATTCAAAGCATAGTTTTTATTTATTTATTTATTTATTTATTTATTTATTTATTTATTTTTATTTTTTAATTTTATTTTCTTGTTTCAGAACTTTTAGCCGGGCGTGGTGGTGCACGCCTTTAATCCCAGCACTCGGGAGGCTGAGGCAGGAGGATCGATGCGAGTTCGAGACCAGCCTGGGCTACAAAAGTGAGCTCAAGGCCAACCTCAACTGCATAGGGAGACCCTGTCTCAAAAAGACAAAAAAAAAAAAAAAAAAAAAAAAGAACTTTTGTTTATTTATTTATTTTTATGGCCGGCTCAGACTGCCCTGAGGGCAGGGCTGGCCCAGCATGTGGTGCCAGGTACAAACCGGGGTCCCTGCAGACACCTAAGCTTTCCTAAGCAGGTGCTTTAGACCACTGAGCCATCCTGCGGGGCCCCCAAAGCAGTTTTGGTGTTACACATTGCTATCCTCAGTGTGAAAAACATGTTGGAGGTTCTTAGGACCATTGTCTAATTCACCCTGTGTATATATCAGTGAATGGTTTTGCTACTGCCCAGTTTCCTGTCTTTTCTGCTTAGTGTCTCTTTGTTGTTTAACCCTTAAGTTCTTGATGTCCATTACACTGTGCTACGCCTTCCCATTTTTATTTCTTTTTCATGCTTATGTTAGGGACACTATATGATATTTGCACATGTAAGTCTGGCTTATTTCGTTTATGATTGTATCTTCAAGATACATCCACTTATATAGAAAGTCTTCTAGTTTTTCATTCTTTCTAGCTAAATAATATTCCGTAGTATAAAATACCACATCATTTTCAACCATATTTCAAATGATGGGTATTTTGGTTGTTTCCAAGATGACAACAGTTCTGCAAAGCACTATACATGGTTTCAAAGTAAATCCTGAGGGGATTTGAATGACCTTGGGAGATACAAAAGTTACAGGTTCTGTTACACAGCTCTTGCTTTAACTTTCCCTTAACTACTCAGCAGAAACGTTTAACCACGAGGCATAAAACGTAAACCTAGATTAGTATGTTGAGCTGTAAAAGGCTTAAATCAACAACTTCTGACATTGCCAGTTCTGCCAGTAGCCCACTTTGATTATGGAATATTGGACCATATATACAACTACTTTCCTTTAGTTCAATAAGAAGAAACTTTATATCAATAATGATTAGAAAAATTATCATGTCTTCATCCTGTGCTCTAAATAACTACTATGAGGACAACAATATGCATTGTATCAATTATTGGGAATGTAATAGTAATGTGTTTTGAAACTGTAAAAAAAGATCAGATATTTTATAAATGTTTTTCAATTGAAGTTTGTCTAATACTTTCTTAAAAGCATACTGAGATGTAGTAATTTTAGGAGAAAGAATACTGACATAGGATATGATTCTATATTATATTAAATATATACAAAGGCAAACAACTGATCACTGATGATGTTCACCCTGATGTCTTGCTAACACAATGTTCATCAAGTTTCTCTCATAGGAACATCTTTTCTCCTTTCCCAGATATTACTCTTTCGAAATACATCAGTGTGTACAGTTCATCTTTAAAGGATGAACTGTTATGTACCAACTTCTTGAATATCCTATAAAATATACTAAAATTTTATTAGCAGAGAAAATATATCTAATTTCCTTTGATTTATCCACTCAGTAATAAATTTACATCAGCATAGACTTTCACTGATGATTTTTCATTAAATAGAACTGAATATGTATAACTAAGGATATGAATGCTTTCTGGTAGAAACTAGATATCAGAAAGACTTCAGGCTTATGAATTCTAAACTTTGTTGCCTGCAGTAATACATTGACGTCACAAGGACATACAAGTTAAAATCTCTGATTGATTCAGTGAATAGATCAGTGGACCACAGATACCTGAGTCCTGATGAATTTCAAAGTTAGAATTTTATTCACTTACTTCAAATTTTTTAACTCTTGATATAAAAAGGCACCTATCTCATTTCTTGTCATTTGTTGGCTAATCTGAATTATTGCTAGGCAGATAAGTTGCCACTATGTAGATAAATGAGCGAAAGCATATTTTAAAATCGTCTTTTAATAGGAAATCTGAGCATTTATGTCAGTGGATTTTGTTACTATTTTTCAGGACTATGCTCTATCTCTTTGGAAAATTTCAATTTGATGTTGGCCACTTTTATTCCTTCAATTTTCTAATAGTAATTATGAGGTTTAAGTTTTATCTCTCTGATCCCCTGCAGCAGCTGTTTCAAGACTGACCTTCTTTGACTCCTATATGCTTATGAGACCTTTGAAGTCTTTGGCTTTCTAATTCTTCCTGAATATCATTGAACTTGTGTGTTAAAAGTGAATCACTTATTATGATAGTCACCTTGGTTTCTTCTTTGAACTTTCAAAGCTCTATGTTACCGATCCTCTGACTAGTATTATTTTAAGTGAATTTTATCCCAATTTTCATACACAACATGTCTCCCACTAATGATGATAATATATGATATAGAAAAATAATATTTGTACTACATTATTGTCTTAGCCAAGATTACAAATAAACATTGGTATATGGAATTTGTTATTTTGACAATCTATAAAATTAGTTAAGAAAATAGCATGATATATTTCTAAGATAAAGGAAATATGCTAATTAAAACACAAATTATCCATGCATTACATTATTTATATGTGTGCAATAGGAAGTATTCATACCAATATAGTTTAGAATATATAATTCATATTTTAATATACTTTACAGTAAGGAACTTTTTCTACTTCTGAAATTTTCATCATCTACAAAAGATAAGCTATACTTGTTAGTAGTGCTGAATTGTTCTTTCTGTATCACTCATGGGTTTTTTGAATTGAATATTTTGTTTTCAAGTATATAGACAGTTTACAAAAGTAAATAAAATTAACTGGTCCATACAACTGTTCTTGGGGATATGGCTCAGTGGCTTAAGTATCTACCATACAATTGTTTCTTCTTTCCATGCTATTTTTTTTAAATTGAAATGTTGTCAATAAAGAAACTTAAATCTTTGCCATTAATTTATTATATGTATGTATGTATGTGTATATATATATATATATATGTTAAATACATTCTAATGTTTTACTTGTCATTAGATTTGTTCAATCAAATAAAGCAATAATGATTCTTACTATGTATATCCGTTTTTTAAATATGATAAAAAACCCTCAAAATCCATGAAGTATTTAATATTTTCCAAGGAGTATTTTTTTAAATAATAATGATGAGGGGCCAGGGAGGTAGCTCCATGGCACAAGTGCCTGCCTGGCAAGTGCATGGTAATGAGTTTGAACACTGATCCCTCAAAAAAAAAAAAAAAAAAAAAAAAAAAAAAAAAAAAAGAAAAAGAAAAAGAAAAAGAAAAATGAATAGTGAACATTTCAATGATAAACTTTTAACACACCTTTGATAACAACAGTTTTAATTTTACTTTTGCTTATCATAATGATTAATGGAAGAAAGTTGCTCTATATGTTTTCAGAATGCCTAACAACTCAGTGCTAATGATCTCTTAATGGCGAAAAGCGCTGAGGTCAGCATAAAGAAACCACTGGGGAATAGAATTCTTTTATCTCCAAAGTGTACACACCCTAACGTATAAAACATGTATTGACAATTATCAAAAGGTTCTTCCTACCTGAGCAAATTCCATTACATTTTCCCAAAGATAACATTGATATAATTTGCAATGTTCTGCTTATTATTTCATGAGAACTTACTTAAACATTCAGCTATACTATTTTATAACTATAATCCTGTTATGGATAAATCCATCCCACAGTTCTTTAAAACACAAAGGTTTATAAGAAAGAAGGAATGCATTTACCATAGTTTAAACATGTGATTTTAGATAAAGTAAAATTGGTTAAAATAACAAGACTAGAAACATGAGTGTTACACCAACAGTAGGCAAGTTAACTAAAGTAATGAAATTACCAGTGGAAATTTGAGTCATAGGTCACCATAGCAAAAATAAGCATGATGGTAATACATTGACTTTATGATTTTTATTTATGAATGACTATATGCCAGTTACATGAGCTGACTCCAATATATTCATTTTTTCCTCAAAAATATTTCATGGCATAGGTAAAGTACTTGATAGTATATTAGCTAAATTTATATTTAATAAAGCTCCAGCTGGAATTAAATACACTTTCTCAGTGTGAACCATGGGATATAAATTTTTATTGATATTCCTTAAAGGAAAATTATTTCTAAAAATGTTAGAATATTGCTTTATGTGACATATGTTTGGCAGTAGTCCAGAAATTTAAATGGGCATATTTCAAGTATTTAAAGTATTGGGGAGGTGGAGATAGCTCAGCAGACTAAGCACAAAGACCTGGGTTTTATCCCCGTTGCCATATACTATGCCATTTCTGCACCTAGAGCATGGATCTGGTCACCAAAACTGGAGATGGTGGCTTATGCCTGTAATGCCACCACTGGATAGACTGAAAGCAGGAGGATCACTATGAGTCTGAGCTGTATAGCAAGATTCTTTATCAAACACATAAAATTAAAACAAAAATTATGAATAATTTAAATTTATACATAAAGTTGTTTCTATACAAGTGTTTGCAGGATAAAATAAGTGCTATCTTTTTGTAACTTTATGTTAACATTTATTTCTTAAATTCATCTCAGGGGCCCGGCAGGATGGCTCAGTGGTCTAAAGCGCCTACTTAGGACAGATTAGGTGGCCGCAGGGACCGCAGTTCGATCCCCAGCACCACATGCTGTGCCAGCCCTGCCCTCAGGGCAGGCTGAGCTGGCCATAAAAATAAATAAATAAATGAATAAATAAACAAACAAAAGTT
Source organism: Myocastor coypus (assembly GCA_004027025.1). Classification (NCBI taxonomy): domain Eukaryota; kingdom Metazoa; phylum Chordata; class Mammalia; order Rodentia; family Myocastoridae; genus Myocastor; species Myocastor coypus. Next base: position 22,751 of record PVJA010000414.1, read on the forward strand.
CTGAAACAAGAAAAAAAAATTCTAAAAAATAAATAAATAAATAAATTCATCTCAATGAGAAAAAAGATAAAATATCAATAAGACAGTTTCAAAACAAATTAGTAGGATGGTTACAATTTGATTCCATGCATATTGTTGTCTTTATCATAGTTATTCAGAGAAAGAGGTGCAGACCTGATATCTTGTATAGACAATATTACTATAAACTTTTATTCTCAATGAATTCAGACAAAGTAGCTATATATCTAACATATATCCATATATATATATTCTTTTTAAACTTTCTAATATTAGGAGAAAATATCATGTCATAAGTACATTGTAAGTCAGAGGTACAGTATGAATCATAAAAAAGAATAACTAAACAATATTCGAAAAGCTAATTAACTATTAATTAATTTTAATTAAATTAAATATTGTGAAAATAATATTCCAAAATTTAAATCAAATCATGATTCCAAATTAAAGGACAGAATGTTGTGCATCATATTATGAATCTGTACTCAGTTCAGAGCATTTGCATAGTATTTGAATAGGTGAATATATACAAAGATATCAACTAAGAAAAAGTTTCCATAGTAGTAAAGAATTACTAAGAACAAAACATAACTTAAATACTGGAATTGCGAATATATGACTAGAACTTCTAACAGTTTGGGGATAGGGTATCACGCAAAGTTCTTGTATGTCATGTACATGGACAGTGTCTATGATACTTACTGGTGGCCAAGTGTCAGATGTGGGATTGAGCTAATGCTATTTCCTTGATATCCACCCTGTAGACCCAGAAAGAATCATGGCCCATAGGAGGCAGGAGAAGTCCATTTGCAGAACATGCTGGTGGACATATTCTGTTGCTGTATATAAAAGAACAGTTGAAAAACTACTTTTGTATACCTCTTTTTCTCCTGTGTTTAATTATTTTCCCTATTTGGTAGGTTCTTTCCATTCTCCTTCATAGCGATGTCAGCATTTTGATCCTTCCCTAGAATATCTTTCATTAAACTATGCAGGGTTGGCTTTCTCATCATGACATTCTTTAGTTGTTCTTTGCCTTGGAAGTATTTCACTTCTCCACTGAACTTGAAAGAGAGTTTTTCAGGGTACAGCAGTCTGGGCTGAAATTTGATTTCTTATAAGAGTCAAAGTACTTTGCTTCATGCTCTTTTTTTTTTTTTTTTTTTTTTTTTTTTTTTTTTTTTTTTTTTTTTTTTTTTTTTGTCTTTTTGAGACAGGGTCTCCCTATGCAGTTCAGGCTGGCCTTGAGCTCACTTTTGTAGCCCAGGCTGGTCTCGAACTCGCACCGATCCTCCTGCCTCAGCCTCCCAAGTGCTGGGATTACAGGCGTGCGCCACCACGCCAGGCATTCATGCTCTTTTTGACTGGATGGTTTATAAAGAGAAATCTGCTGTTATTTTAATGGGTTTTCCTTTCTTTGTGATCTGTTTTCTTTTTTCTTTTCTTTTTTTTCTTCTAGCAGCTTTTAGTATACTGTTCCTGTGCTGAATTTCTGGGAGCTTGATTATTATATGTCTGGGTGTAGTTTTAATTGGGTTAATGTTATTTGGAATTCTATATGCTTCAGTTATTCGAATGTCAACTTATTTCTCCATATTTGGGAAGTTTTTTGCTATTACTTCTTCCCATATTCTTTTTGTCTCATCTGTACAAAGTCCTTCTTTCTCACTGATGCCTATTAGTCTTAAATTGTTCAGTTTTGCATCGCCTTGCAGATGTTTAATTATTATTTCTTGCATCCTAGTTGTTATTAAGAGATCTTTTCTTACCTCTTCACTACTTGTAATGGTGTCTTTAAGGTCTAAATGTCTATTTTCACTTTCATTGAAATGGTTTTGCCAGCTTGTGATGGAGATTTTAAGTTCCTGTATAGCACTTTGAATCTGTTTCATACATTCTATTACTTTCCTATATTGTTCATTCAAAGATTCCATTATTTTTCTTTTCTCCTCTATTTTTTAATCATTGTTTTTACAAGCACTTAGTACATTTTTATTAAAGGTATTATTTCTGTTTTTACTTCAGAAATTATTTCCGATCTCATTTCCTCTATGCCTTTCTGCACTTGTTTTGTTACCCTAGATGCTATTATTTCAGAGATTTGGGGTGTGTGACTTCCAATTTCTTCTATGCTATTGTCTACTGTATCTGTTCTGGGTGGGCTTGAGGCCTAAGAGTCCATTCTCCTTCTTCTCTTTGTCATTTTGTGTAGCCCTGCCTTCTGACTTTTGGTTGCGAGTTTTGATAAAGTTCTTACCTTAGCATGATGTCTGGATCTACCAAGATAAAAGTCTTCCAGGTAGGTATGGCTTGGGTCGGGCTTCTGAGCTTCACTTCTTCCTGTTGCAGCTTTTGTTGACAAACCTACTCTGCTAAACTGGCGATGTTCTGCTTTTGGATCAGCCGGGTGGACCTTGTCTTTAGTCTCTCTCCAAGGAGTTCTGCAGCAGTTTTCCACACTGGGCACTGGTTTCTGGGTCAAATGAGCTTTTGGCCAGCCCAGGGAGGTCTCACTCATGCATCAGACCTTGGCATTGTTGTTGGGTCGAATGAGATTCCAGCTGCCCCAGGGTGGTCTCATTCATGCTCTGGGCCTGGTTGCTGGCTTAAATGAATTTCCAGTGGGCTTAGGGAGGTCTCACTCTTGTCGTGGGCATGGTTTCTGGTCAAATGAGTTTCTGGTAGGCCCTGAGTGGTCTACAACTTATGCCAGGTCTGGTTGCTGAGTCAAATCAAATAGGTATTGTCTTTATTTATTTATGTATTTCTGTATTTCTGTATTTATTTACTTATTTATATTTTTGTCTTTTTGAGACAGGGTCTCGCTATGTAGTTCAAGCTGACCTTGAGCTCACTTTTGTAGCCCAGGCTGGTCTCAAACTCATACTGATCATCCTGCCTCAGCCACCCAAGTGCTGGGATTACAGGTATGAGCCACTATGCCTGGCTCAAATAAGTATTATCTTGACAGTATTTTTAGACATTTTTAATTTGTCATCCTGAGAACAGACACCCTAATAACTGAACTATCATTTTTAGTAGACAAGAAATTGTCTTAAGGTAGAAATAATAGTCTTTAATTAATGAAAACAATAAAAATTTCCATTTAAAGCTAAATTCTACTTTTGTGTTATCATAGATGCAAACAAACAAAAAACCAGTGCAGGATCAGGGAGATAGCTTAGCTGTCTAAGCACCTGTATGCAAGTTCAAGGACCTGGTTTGAATCCTGCATATCATATGCTTTGCTGGCCCTGGGCTGAGTGGGCCAACAAAATCGAGTGTTGTGATGCATGCCTGTAATCCCAGCATGGGAGAGACTGAGACAGGAAGGTCACTACAAACATGAGCTGCATAGCAAGACCCTGTATCAAATAAATAAATAAGCCGGGCGTGGTGGTGCATGCCTGTAATCCCTGCACTCGGGAGGCTGAGGCAGGAGGATCGGTGTGAGTTCGAGACCAGCTTGGGCTACAAAAGTGAGCTCAAGGCCAGCCTGAACTGCATAGCGAGACCCTGTCTCAAAAAGACAAAAAAAAAAAAAAAGTAAATAAATAAGTACATACATACATAAATAAGTAAATAAATAAATGCACAAATAAATACATAAATACATTTAAAATATGCAAAATAAAGAAGTGTTAAAGATCTTAGTAATAAAATGACAATTCACTTGATGCTCAGTATGTATTGAGCTTCATGAAATGGATTCTTAAGTTCCACTCTTATTTTTTTTTTTTTATGTTATGGCCAACTCAGCTTGGCCTGGAGGTGGGGCTGGCATAACATGTGGTGCCAGGGATCGAACCTTGGCCCCTACAGTTGCCTAATCTTGCCTAAGCAAGTACTTTAGACCACTGAGCCATCTTGCTGGCCTCTAAGTTCCAGTTGATAATGAGAAATGCAACTTCGAATAAATCACTTGCTTGAGGTCAATTATCAGTTTGTTCGCCCAAGTTGTTTTATCTCTATTCTTTTCGTTTACCTTCATCTTTCTTCTGGAGACACCAAAATATAATCCTAATAATTGGAGTTCTTCAAACATCTTTGTTTAGAGTTATGTTTTATGAAACATATTCTACTTAAATGTTCAATCTATTCTACTTTAAGGAAATTTTAGACTTTGTATTCGCCAAATATTTACATGTGAAAATGTAGATGAATATTATGTAAACGATGCATCAGTTTCTGGAATCCAGGATCTGAGTCTAAAACTGTTACTTTCTGACTGATTGTTTTGCATGACATTTTATTTCTTAGTGTTTGCTCTTCTTATTCAATGAGCTGAATTTCTTTACATGTCTACATTGGAATGCTACATCATTAAGGTGGCTTAAGTCTTTTATAAAGCTCTGCATATTCTATTTATAGTTAAATACTTATATATTCTTTGAGATATATTTACATATGAACTTTACAGTCTTAGTCACAAACTGGACTTTATAAAGTTCACACTTTACCTCCTCTCCATTCCCTGACACCTTTGTGACATCAGCATTAATATTTTAGAACATAAAATACTGGATAAACAGAAATGAGTATATCTGATATGTAATTGAGATTGATCAAGTAACAAAAGCAATGCATCCTATATTCTTTTTTTTTTTTGTCTTTTTGAGACAGGGTCTCGCTATGCTATTGAGGCTGGTCCTGAGCTCACTTTTGTAGCCCAGGCTGGTCTCGAACTCGCACCAATCCTCCTGCCTCAGCCTCCCGAGTGCTAGGATTACAGGCATGCGCCACCACGCCCGGCGCATCCTATATTCTAATGGCCATACAATCTTAGATCAGGTTCATTTCCCAGGCTACCCAGTTACACCAGTGTTCTAAAGGTTTGGTTTCATTAGGATGAACGCAACTAACAAAGGTACCCAGCCAAAATGCAAACTTTATCTGCCAGAAAATGAAACTTTCTCTGCACAAAAAGGGAAGTGTATAAACCAATACTACTCAACTGACCACCAAGTCTAGACTAGAATACCTCTTTCTTGTCACTTAACACAAACAGAGGATCCAGCAGTGCTAATACAACAAGCATCCCGATGATCAGGGACATCAAGAGTTTAGCAGTTTGGTTTTTAGCAAAACGTGATTTTTGTTGTTGTTGTTGTTGTTATTTAGATTAAGGTAGTGGGCCAATTCTCATTGCAAAGGGGTTACTCATGAGTGGCTGTCAAGGATGTTTGTGAGTGATAAAATTTCTTTTTTCAATGTAAAAAAAAAAAAGTTTGTTTTCTATCCTGGTAACTTTGCTTACGCTATTTTATACTCACCTTGTGTTCAGACTGAAGTGTCCTTGATACAAAGCCCTGCATTTGACTGTGCCCTTTTCAGCCTGACAAACAGCAATTTGGTGCAGTTGGAACTTCTTATTAAACTGTGGCAGTGTAGGGAGTCTGGGGCTAATAGAATTCCCCTACATGATTGGCTGGGACATTTGTGTTAGCTTAATTGTACATTTGCCCTTTGACTAAAATTAGGGATTAAGTCCCCTCCCCAGGAACTGCATCTAAGTTAGTAAGGAATTAGACTGCACATTCTAATTAGATCTTTTCTATTTCATACTGCCATGGGGATTTTCACCTTGACAACTCACAATTCCATTATGTTCCTTTCCAGAAAAGATTTTCTCTTCATGCTTTATGTAAAGCTCTTTCTGACTTACATTAAAAGTGTCTCAGTGGTTGTGATTATACATTGCGTAGGAGGGTGGCTAACAGTTGAGTCACGGCATTCTGCATAGGACCTTTCACTTTCTTACCTTTCATTATGCCAAATTTTATACCACATGATTTTTTCCTAAGAAAGACAATGTACTGAGGCTCTCATGCTGGTCAGCTGGTCCATCAGTGTCACTCAACATTTGATCCAATTCAGTGTACTATTTCAGAAACCTCAGCATCACCTGAACATATCTTCAGTTATAATAATGACTTTTTTTTACAAATGTCATGCTTGAATATAAATATGTTACTATCAAATCTAATAATATATAATCAAAGGGCATATAAAGAAATCTTAAATAAAAATACCAAGATAAAAAATAGCGATTTCACCCAAAACCACATACTGCAATATTTCTTTCCTTTTGTGAGCAATAGAGTACTGGTTATTGAGTGTTCTTTATGAGAACATTGCACATTTCTTTGTACCCTCTGAGAATTTTTGTTGTTATTGTAGTTCTCAAGGCTTCTCTGCACCCTCTTTCCAGAAAAAAAAAGGGGGGAACTGCCCTTGAGAGTAATGATCAGTGAGTTTGCTAATTACTCAAGTCTTCACACAGTTGCGTGCTTGTATTGCACTGCTGAGTTGTAAGTCTCCTGTAAATGTAGCTTTCACAAGATGACATTGTTTTGCAATTTTCCAAGCATTTCTTGGAGGCATTCAAGAAAAAACAGAGAATTACTGCCTTCTGAAAAAAATATTTCTTTAATTTCCAGTCTATAAAATGCAGAGATTAAGAAAAAATAATCTTCTAGTTTCCTTTGGGAGAAAATCTTTTGTAGGAGTATGATAATATCTTTCACTGGGGTAGGGATGTATCACTAAGCTTTACTTTTCCCTCAAAACAAAGGTGACCAAACCTTAGAAAATGTGGATGTCCAAAATCTCTGCATATTCATTAATTATATGTATGTTTTTTAAATGTCAAATTAGGCATTTTCTTAAAAGTATGGTTTCAGTGTATGTCTCATTCACTTTTCTTAGGCTTTGGGTGGTGATTTCTTTCTGCAAATAAGAAGGCAACAAAGCCTGAGAATATTACCACTTTCATGGCATATCTACCTGTCTGGAGTATGAGGTCCCCCTTTTCTTGTAGCATTAAAATTTATATAGCTTATCTATATAAAATTTGAACTAGAGTTTATATATTGTATCTCTTTGAGTTTTAATAACTTAATTCCTGACTGATACTCAAGACTAATTATTATTTAGGTAGATGAAAAGCAAAATCAAATACTTGCCATATATTCAATACAAACATTGTTTGGAATCAGAACTCTCAGAAGTCTTCAGTTTGCAGCAGTGGAAGTCAAAATTATATTCCCTCTAATTCTTATTTGTGATTGTAAAATGAGCCTTTCTTTCAAGCCTCAGAAATCCTTTCGTACCAAGGGGATCCGTAGTACATTTGTGTTGCATTGGTGAGGTCTGAACATTCATCTCTTGATGAAATAATCATTTTAAATCACCTAAACTTGCAATATTTTGATACAATGTTATAAAATCCTCTAGAATCTATTAAGAAAAAAAAAAGCTCATCTTAGCAGGCTGACTGTGATTTAAAACACAAAATAGTATTAAGAATGTAAAATATCATAAGAAAGCAGCCGAGTTTCTTTACCATTCATATCTCCTATTTTAGAATTTTAATTCATCCAGAATTTCATCCTAACTTTCATGAACAGTTTTGAAAAATGCAAAGTTAACAAAATTGAATTGTGATTCCAGTGTACTTCATTTTTTTAAGAATTTTTTTCTCTAAACTTTATTTCTTTATATGTATTATGGACGGCTCCGCCTGCTCAGTGGTGTAGATGGCACAGCATGTGTTTCTGAGATCGAACCATGGTTGCTGCGATTGCTTAAGATTTCCTTAGCAGGTGCTTTAGACCACGGAGCTATCTCACCAGTCCCCTCAAGTGTTCTTATAATTATTGAAATAACATTTATATACGATGTCACCATAAAAATGTCAACCTTACCAATGAAATACATGGAGCAATGATAACTCACTTTTATTTTCCTTCCGAGAAGTAAGTTCATATTGGTCTTGGTTTATATATGACCACATTCTGGATGATTAATTTAATTTTGCTACAAACTTGTTGTATACTCTTTGTAGATCTGTTTTCAATAGAAAACTTTTTTTTTGTACTGGGGATAGAATTCAGGACCCTACACTTGCCAGGCAAGTGTTTATCCCACTGAACTATCTCGGTGACCCATAAAATGTTTTTAACTGCAAGAATTGCATTGCAAGTCTGTGGGTCAACTTTCCATTGCCAGAAGCCAACATTTGGACAGAACCAAGAATATATAAACTTCTTCAAATGTATATTTTTCATATGACCATGAGAAAAATAGGTTTAAACAACTAATAATGGTTTCAGTTAAAAAAAAAAGGTTTTTATTAAACAATTGTCATGTGAAAAATCTATATTTTCAGAACTTATGTCTTAAGTTTACCTATCCTTGCTTCTGGCCAAATGTTACCTGCCCAGGTAGTGGGGAGATAGCTCAGTGGAATAAGTGTTTCTTTAGCAAAAGCGAAGTCCTGAGTTCTATTCCTAATATGACAGATAAAAAAAAAAAAAACATTACTTGCCCTTATATTTGAGAAGGATTTGGAGCTAGGCATAAATATAAGAAAACTTAATGTTCAGCCATGGATTTTTTTCAAGGTTTGCTTATTTTGCCTCTGATTTATCTTGAAGCATCTCCTCACTTTGGAATTAATCACGGTCCTAAGGTACCTCAACATGCATGCCAACTCAGGTTAGGAAGATAGCTTAGCAGTCTGCGAGCCTGTCTGTCAAGCACAAGGACCCAGGTTTAATCCCTGCTAGTGTGTGTTGGCCGCAGAACCCTGGGCACTAAAACTGGACATGGTGGCATATACTTGTACTCTCAGCTCTAAGGAGGCTGAGACAGAAGGATCACTACAAGTCTAAGGTGTGAATCACAACCCTGTACTAAATAAATAAATAAACAAACAAATAAATAAGTGGCTAACATGGTTTTTAAATGTGTAGCAACTCATAGAGATCTACTTTGCATGTAGAGGCCATTTTATGATGCATCCGAGTGTGCTATCCATTGATGCTTTCAAAGCAAGGATGTTATTCACCACACTGACAAAAACAGTGCACAGACGGCAAAGGAAGCAAAGTAACAGATGGAGAGAAGAAAGGAAAGAATCACTTCCAGACCTAGCGTTTCTTTAGCTGACACCAGCTCAGTGAAGAAGTATAGAATTTAAGATGTCTGTCATTTGAGGCACATCCGAAACACATTTTTTAAAAAAAGAGAAAAATATACATAAAACCTATGGAATTAATGTCATTGCAGTGTATAAAAGAAAGCAATTGTTAATTTCTAGTCCCTGTGGTTTTGCCATTAAACTTTGAATTTTCAAAGAAAATGAGATTTAAATGTGAAGATAGTGCAGTTTCAGAGACTACTGACTTTACAGAAACAAATGAGCTAAACTAGTAATTGTGATAAAAAAAATGACTCAAAAGTTTTACAGTGAAAATGTTTAAGAGTTCTTATCTTTGGATCCTTTCATGGATCTACTAAAATGTAAAACCTCTAAATTGATAAGTGCACCTATTGTAACATTTCCTTAATATTCTGAAGCTGCATATGTTTTACTTTTAGCTTTGAATAGAGAATAAAAATTTTCTGTGATCACTTTCAGTATCATGTCAATTTCAGTAAGAAGGAATATTGTTTTGAAATTCTGTTTATGTTCCTTTTTCTTTCTTTAAAAAAGAAGAAGCACCGGAAGAAATGGGAAAGTAAAACCAAGAAGCTACATTACAACTTGATTTGCTCCAAAGGCATTGTCCTTTACAAGTCATCTGTATATATGCGTGTTCATGTGTGTCCATGAATGCATTGTCACCTACTATTTTATTTTATGTCTAATTGAGCTCTTTATTTTAATAACATTTGATAAGTGTTATTTGTATGCTCACTCCCTTTTTTATGTCTCAATTAATCTGGAGATTTTGTTTTCTTGTTATAGAAATTTGAGAGTTATATTATTGAAATCCTAAGATATGTGGTATTCAAATAATTTTTTTCTTCAGACTGACTTTTGTATTACTCTCACATTGCTTTTTGACAAGAAAAGTTCTTAGTTCCAATGAAATGCAATGTATTCATTTTCTACCAAAAGAAATGTATTCAATTTAAATTAAGCTTATGCAGCCTAATCCAAAAAATCAGAAGGATTTTATGTCATGTTTTTTTCTAAAAATTGTATAGTGTTGACTTTTCCTTTTGATACTATAATACATTTTGTATTCATTTCTGTGGTTTTTTTTTGTGTGTGTGTTGTAAGAATACTTTGCTTCAAAATATAACTAACCTAAAATATCCAGTAAAAGGTTGAAAAAAGTCTCTTTACCTCACTAAGTGGGGTTTACACAAGTCTGTAAAAGTTCAGCAGATATGATTCTGTGTGTTTTCAACCACTTTATTTTGTGATTTATTTTTTACTTTGGGGCAATATCATCCTCTTTTTCAAACAAAATACATGTTGAGTGGGCCTGCATGATAGCTCAGTCGCCTATAGCGCCTGCTTAGGCAAGCTGAGGCAAGTGCACAAGGACCACAGTTCGATCCCCAGCACCAAATGTTGTGCCACCCCACTTCCAGCGTGGGCTGAGCCAGCCACACACACATAAAACAATGCTGAAGTCCAGGAGTGTCATTCAAGTTTGCTACTTTTTGTCAAAAATACCTCTCATTCCATTTTTTGTCATGTTTACGCGTGTTTTGAAATCAGTTTTACTTCTCTCAATATGTGCTCCAATGTTTCATTAAAATCCAATTCATTTATAGATTGACAGAAAAATTAACAAATATAATGTTTAGCTTTCATATCTATACATACAACATAACTCTCCACTTAGTTTTTTTTTTTTCTATTTTTTCTCTGACATTTTGAAGTTTTTAGTAAAGGACCATCAAGTCTTTGATAGCTTTATGCATTTATCTGTATCTCAGCTCTAAGTATTTTATGTTTTAATGCCTCCATCTGAAATAAAAAAAAATTTGAAGCTGCAGTTGTTTACAACTGCTGTACAGAAAGATAATTAATTTTTATATGCTACTGTGACATGTGTTTATGTGTCATAAAAGACAAACATGTTTTTATTTTCTTTAAGTAATCATTATATATGCTTACTAGATAGATGATAGATGATTGATAGATAGACAGACAGACAGAGACACAGAGACAGACAGACAGACAGACAGACAGACAGACAGACAGACAGATAGATAGATAGATAGATAGATAGATAGATAGATAGATAGATAGATAGATAGATAGGTATCAGTGACAGCTGTGTTGCCCAAGGTGTCCTGTAACTCTTTGGCTGAAGCCATCCTGTTGTTTGGTGCTTGCTAGGGTTACAAGTATTCATTACTGCAGCAGTTCATGCTCAGACTTGGAACCTTTAATCATGGTTTTTCAGCTATTGTTTAGTGTTTTTCAATGGATCCACAATTGTTTGCAATGGCTGCATCTATCTAACATTATTTTTGTCTTCCTATGCAAACCTTTTTGGCATTTCTGGTACTGTAGATCCATTCATAATGATTTTTGTTTTAGTTCTGTGTATCTGAAAAAAGTTTGTATTTTGCCCTTGATTTTAAAATGTGTTTTTATTGGGCACATAAATTGAAGTTAACCGGTTCTTTCTTCCTGTACTTCAGAGCTATGGCTTCGTTGTTCCTTTGATGTTATTGTTATTTCTTTTTTTATTGAAGCCTATAGCTGCTTTTGGGATGTTTTGCTTTATCTCATTTTAGAAAATTTATTTATAATGTGAGTCAATGCTTTATTGTGGTTGTTTTGTTCTGTACTTTGTTTGCTAGCAGATATTTGATTTCCTTGAACAAGTCAGTTTATATTTTTCTTTATATGTCAAAGAAATTCAGTCGTTATTTAGACTTCCTTAAAAGTTAAAATATATTTGGTCATGTGAAATAAACTGTTCAGTGGCACTGTGCTTATATTTATAACTTTTTTATTCTGTTTTACTTTGGATGATTTTAATCATTATATATAAAAGTTCACTAAATGTTTTGTTCAGTGCCAAATATTTTTTCCATTTGATATGCAGGGGAAATTCTCATTTTTGAATTTTATTAATTTTATTTTATTGTTTACTTAGTTATATTATGGCTGGCTCAGTCTGCTCAGGGGGTGGGGCTGGCACAGCATGTGGTGCTGAGATTGAACTGTGGTCCCTGTGGTTGCTGAAGCAGGAGCTTTAAACCGCTGAGCTATCTTGCCAGCCTCACTGAATTTTATTAATTTTAATAAGAAAGAAATAACAATGAGACAGTTTCAAAACAGGATAGTAGGACAGTTATAATACTTAATACATTGCATATTGTTTTCTTTGTAGTAGTTGTTCAGGGTACCAGATGCAAACATGATATCTTCTCTAAACTCTATTAGTACAAGTATTCCTTCTCATTGCATTAAGAGAAAGTAGCTATATATAATCCAATAGTCTATAATAGCAGTGGGTTATCAGCAGAACTGACAATGTCAGAAGCTGTTGACTTGATCCATTTACAGCTCAGCATATTAATATAGCTTTACTTTGTATGTCTCCTGGGTAGACTTTTCTGCTGGACAGTTAAGACCAAGATAAAGTAAGATGTATATAACAAAAAATGTAACTTTTATACGTGACAAGGTAAGTAAAACCCCCTCAGAATTTAAACTGAAATTATGTACAGCATTTTTCAGAACTGTTGTCAGTGTCAGCCATCTGGATGAGGTACAACCATAGCTTGATCAATTTGCTTTCTGTGAAAGCCTGAGAGAAACTTTCTTCTCTAGGTCACTCTCCTTAAGCACACTATACATTGTTGAGCACTTTCCTCTGTGGTCCCATAATCTTCTTGAACAGAAAAATTTGGGACACCACTGAGTTATAGGATGTCACAGTACAGGATCTCAGATGTTCTGAGCCCTCACTGACATTGAAGGGTTAGGGCCAAAATATTGGCTATCCCTTTAGCCCTTTTGTTTTCTAATTTTTTGGTCTGCAAACTTAAGTTGTTAACTATGTGATATTTTGTTTTATAATCTAACTTTCACTTTTTTATCTCACTACAAATTTCATTTGACAATTCTATAACATTTTTTAACAAAGAAAAAAATATATATAAAAGAAAAGAAAAATATACTTCTCAAGTGGGCAGAGCAGTATGTGTTCAACAAGCTTTTGGAGATATGGCCTAAGCATTGCCCCCATTCAGGTGCTCATTACCAAACTGGGCTACATAGTGGGACCCAGGACTTAAAACTAAAACAAAGGAAACAATATAAAAGTGTGCACTTAATTTTGAGAGACTATATTAAAGCTTAATCAGCAGTTCTTTAAATAAAGTGATTTGGTGCTTAACTAAGACTTGGTAACTATAGAGATCACCTAGGATTTAAAACAGGAAAGTGACTATTCACTTTTAATAAAGCTAAACGTTTCTTTTGTTTAATTTTTTAAAAAACATAATGTTTTGAGAGGCACATTAAGTTTTCAAAATATCATTACTTTGACAGAGATACAGAAAGCAAGAGCAACAGAGAGGATTATGCCTAATTTATGACAACTGGTTATGTTGTTGCAAACTTTTACCACAGACCAAAAGTTCACACATGGATAAAGTTACTTTTATCCATAAAAAGATACAGAATCTGGTTCTGAGGCGTAAGCATAGTTCCGATCACAGCCCTAGTTTTCATGTATGGTCTATATAGAGCTTAATATGATCATTACTTTTGAATGATTTCAGATGTCTATATAGTGTTTCTGAGACATTCTTAACATTTTTCCTCCTCTTATATGAAACTTGTCCTTAAAGGGTTTTCCAGGTTTGTGTCAAGAAGCTCCATTCATATTTTCACCCGAAGGAGACATCTTTCCCTACATACATAGTCCCTTGGGCTTTCCTACTTCATTTCAATCTGAGGCATAAATCAATGCTTCACACATCCAGGCTGGTTACATCTGAAACCAGGTTCAGCCTAATGCCTTTCCTGGTGGAATTCAAGCTGCTAATGTCTCCTGAAGATGCTACAACATTGGAAACTACATACATGTTACTTTTGCTGATCCTCAGGTTTGTTTTCTGCATGCTTGTAAGTTTATCTCACAATGCCCAGCTGCATAAAGGACATTTCTTCTGTGGGAATCACACTACATCAACCCACAGGGCAGTCTCTGGTAAAGGTTTCCCAGCAGTCTTCATAGTCAGCAACAATATCTCTTGTATTTCTCTTGGAAATCATAGTCCTTTGACATTTATTATCCAGTGTCTGAAAACTGCTTTTTCATAAACATATGTCTATTTCTTTGGATTGGAAGGTAAACTAAAGTCTCTTATTCTATCATTAAGATATTCAAGTCAATAGTGCTTTGAATATTATGCTTATTTTTATTTAATAGGTGATTAATATTAGTTTGGGCAATCATATTCAACATATGGCTTTATTTCATTAAGTATCATAATCATTAATTCACTACTATATGCACTCAAGGTTACTAATATTACCTTGTCCTATAAAACTCTATACTTAGTGTCATCAGCTGAGAATAAGTTTGCAGTTGTCATGATTTTATAGGAAATTAATTTTTGTTCCTTTGAAATTTCAGTAGTATACCATATTACAAGTCACTGCAGCTTTCCTTCTGTCATAGCTGTCTGGAATCATCACCTAGTTTATTTTAAGCTATTTTCTCTTAGTTTATTAAAAATGAAAGTTTGAACTAATATTGTTTCAGAGAGATATTATGTCTGTATCTTGTCCTCTGAATAACTACTACAAAGACAACAATATGCAGTGTATTAATTACTGTACCCATCCTACAAACCTTTTTTGAAACTGATTGCTATTTTGTCTGTTTTCCTCATTAAAATGAATTATAAAATAGATTTTACTCATTAAAGTAAAACAAAATTAAATTTAAAAACAAACAAAAATTTACTGTAACTAATGATCAAAGGAATGCCAGGATAGAATAACTAAGATAATAAAGCTGTGTATCTTATCTCACATATGACACACTGCATATTGTCCTTACAATAGTTATACAGAGCACAGGATGTGGGCATGACACACCTTCCAATTGATATTGGTAAGCAAAGAAAAAAAAATTCTTCTCTTTGAACTAAGAGGAATCAGATGCATACACAGTCTCATTAGCATCAGTGTAAGTTACCTCACCACCATTGAGAGCAGAGAAATAAAGAAAAGTATTAAAGAGTTTGATTCCTATTTTAGTTCACTTTTACTTCATTACATATACTGGACACACAATTAATACAGGGAAATATACTATTTTTTTTGAGACACGGTCTTGCTATGTAGGCTGGCCTGAACTCACTTTTGTAGCCCAGGCCGGTTTCGAACTCACATTGCTCCTCCTGCTTCAGTCTCCAAAGTGCTAGTATTACAGGCATATGCCACCATGCCTGGCTAATATATGATCATTTCCTGTATCTTTCTTACATTTTTCCTATAACTTGTGACATCAGAAATCAGACTATAACAGTTGACACACTGCATATTGTCCTTACAATAGTTATACAGAGCACAGGATGTGGGCATGACACACCTTCCAATTGATATTGGTAAGCAAAGAAAAAAAATTCTTCTCTTTGAACTAAGAGGAATCAGATGCATACACAGTCCAATGTTCCACAATTGCAGTGGGCCACCGGTGAAACTGGCAACCTTGGAGGCTATTTATTTTGATCAATTGTATATGCCTATATCTACTAATCTAAACTGATCCAATGATGAAAATATGTAATATAACCATTGTTAAACTTTTCTGGCTTTGAAATTCTGCACTATATGTACTCTTATTTGTAATTGTTTTACTATCTTTGTTTCTATTTTTAGTCTTTAAAATAAAAATAAAGAAATCAGACTATAGCCAAAAAACATCATGAAAGGTTAGACTACTGTAAAACTGAAGAGTCCACAGGGGTAAAAAGGAAGTGTGTGTTTATCTAATTCCCTTTTAAATCTAGGGAAGGCGGTACAGTGTTTGCCTGGTGAACATGGGAGTCCATTTTGATTCACAGTTCTATAGCAGTTTCCCTTTTTATATGACACCTCTCAGTGGCTTCCCAACTTGCAATTGTTGCTTAAAAGTCCTAACTGTTTGACTGAAATGTTTATTTCATTTTTAAGTTTCGAGACTTGAAATTACTGCATCTCACCTTTATTTTTAAAGTGTTCATGACATGTATCAAGAGGTTAATGAGATAGAAAAAATACACAATATAAATTAAAGGCATATTTCTTAAATGTATTTCATAGGTTGCAGACTTAAGCAATATTTACAGACTCTTTTTTTTAATGTATTTGATGTGAGGTCTCACTATATAGCTTCTATTTATACTGATCCTCCTATTTTCAGCATTCCCAGTAAAGGCATTATAGGTGTGTGCCACCATGCCTGGTGTCAGTGGGCTCAACATGCCCAGGGGTAGGGCTGGCATGGCATGTGGTATCAGGGATCAAACCCTTGTCCCTGAGCTTCCCTAAATAGGTGCTTAGTCAGCGGAGGTGTGTCACCAACCCTAACGTTTAAAATTTCTTATCGTGAATGAGTGGTAGAGTAAGAAGGGTTACCAGGAATCTCCAAATAATCCTTCAGAAAAATGGATTACCAAAAACACTTTCCTATTATTGAAAGCAATATAATTTAATATATGAGGAAAGATAAGTACTTTCACATTTTATTTATTTATTTATTTATTTATTTTTGTCTTTTTGAGACAGGGTCTCGCTATGCAGTTGAGGCTGGTCCTGCGCTCACTTTTGTAGCCCAGGCTGGTCTTGAACTTGCACCAATCCTCCTGCCTCAGCCTCCCAAGTGCTGGGATTACAGGCATGAGCCACCACGCCCGGCTCACATATTATTTATTGATGAAGCTAAATATGCTTTTCAATATGGAAAGATTACCTCAAAATAAAAAAGATTACAGAACATTGTGCCAGGAAGTTTCAAAAGTTAAAACTATTAACAATTTAAACGAAAAGTAGAATCCAGATGCTAAAACAATCCTAAAGATTATTCTTAATACATTCATTTTTAATATATATATATATGGTTTCAAAACAAACTGTCTCTAAATTTTGACTTAAAATAAGAGCTATCATTTATTTTGCTTATGGATCTAGAAGTGGCCTATATTTAACCAGAAATTTCCTACTCACTAGCTTATGTTGTTCTTGTGGTTTTCTTGAAAGATTTGTACCACAAAGGCCTGTCTTATTTAGCTAACAGTTGTGGAGGCTTCAGTCCGTATTCAGTTGGCTCCAAGTCAGGATGCACATGGCAGAGGGCAGTAGTTCATGGTGGCAGAAAAAAAAAAAAAAAAAAAAAAAAAAAAAGAGCAAAACATCAAGAGCAAAAGGGAGGAGCAAAGGGCAGAGGTGCCAAGCCTATCTCCCTTGCTTCTATGGCATTCATAGTATAGGCGGGTCTAGCCCTCACAGCCGTAATCCCAGGAGCACTCATGGGCATAATCTCAGCATTAGCTCCTGAACTAATCATAAACTCTTGAAGTGGCTGCATCACTGTATGAGGATGTAGGGGGCACCTGGATACACGCAATGACACTTACTATGCCAGATTAGTTGGGAATGTTGGGAATTTTGTGATATTTTTATTCTTTCATTTTAATCTTTTTTTTTTTTTTTTTAGAGTTTAAGTCTTGATCATTTCTACTGACTTATTTTTAGCTCACTGATTATGCCTTCAGATGTCTTAACTGTTCTGATGAGTGGGTAACATTCATTTCTGTTACTGTGTTCTATATTTCTAGAATTTCCACTGAATTCTCTCTTTTTTGTTTTTCTTGCTAATGAACTTGTCCTTGCCATCATGGATGCTGACTTGCCTGGTTTTAGACAAAGAATTGGCTGTAATTCACAGACTTGGATATTTGTGTCATATTTCTTTCTCCCCTTATTTTTTCTTCACCTCTTTTGTGTTGCATTCAGCAGTTTGGATATCACTGGTTTTAAAAAGCAAAACTACAATAAGTGTTCTCTGAGGCTTGTATGTGCTGTTGAAAATTTACCCTTACTTGTGGAAGATTTCTAGACACTTTTATACTAATTCCTCTGCCCCAGTCTTTCTTTCTTCTCCTTACAGCATCATAATCACAAATCAGTTAATTCACATGAAATTTCCATTGAGCTGTTGGGAATTTTATGGTATTTTTTATCCTTTCATTTTAATCTGTTGTTTAGAGTTTAGCTCTTGATCATTTCTTCTGACTTATTTAGGTCACTGATTTTATTCCTTCAGATGGCTTAACTGTTCTGATGAGTGGGCAACCTTCATTTCTGTTACTATGTTTTACATTTCTAGAATTTCCACCGAATTTTCTGTTTCTACTTGCTAATGATCTCATCCGTACCATCATGTATGCTGTCACATACCAACCACATATATTTTAAAATGTCTTACCATGACTACTAATGTATGTGTTACTTGAAAATTAAGCTTTTGCCGGGCGTGGTGGCTCACACCTGTAATCCCAGCACTAGGGAGGCTGAGGCAGGAGGATCAGCGCAAGTTCGAGACCAGCCTGGCTACAAAAGTGAGCTCAAGGCCAGCCAGAACTGCATAACGAGACCCTGTCTCAAAAAGACAAAAAAAGAAAAAAAGAAAGAAAATTAAGCTTTACTACTTTGTCATGGAAGACTATGATTTCTCAGACATTTTTATTTGCCTTGGATATTGTAGGGAAATCTTATTTTCTAGGTTAGAACAATACAGACTAAAGGAAATATTTTTCTTTTTATGCTATGTCAGGCTTTAGATTTAGAATGTCTACCATGAGCTTAGTGCTCAAAGTCACGGCTTCTGGAAGGTGATGGATCTGCATCTGAGTGCATGGTAGGACCCGGGCTCTGCTTGGAGGAGGGTGGTGGGGGTGAGCGAGGAGAGGACGTCTTCCTCTCAGTTCTGCCCCTGCTCTCTGCTCCCTACCAGACCTGATGTCTGCCGCTCTGCTCTTCTACTGACCTTTACACCATGCCACATTTTCATTGGAGTCTGTTGGCTATGCAGAATCTGAAATCTCTGAAGCTTAACTCCTTTAAGTTTGTGTCTTGTGTCTCATCTGAAAGAAAAGCCCAAACTAAAAGAGCCTGGAAGTGGTTATGCCTTTTCATCTTTATATCCTCAGTGTGAGAGGTTAATTCACCTCCTTAGAAGTTGGGCTGAGCTGAAGGGTTGTTAGGATTTTATCAGTGCACTAAAGGACACATATTTCTGTTTAGTGTGTGGATCAGTTTTCTAGAACAATCTCTGCTTCACCATGAATATTGGTCTTCCCTTTACCTTGTGCCCCAGAGGAGATCTCTTTGCTTGTTCTTACTTCTCTCTATCTTCCCCTACAGTTTTCAGCTGTAATTTGCAACTCAAAGCTTGACAGCATGGCTTAAGGGAAATTGTTGATTTCATCAAGATTCAGTCTTAGGCTTTCATACTCTTCTAGGTTTTCTTCTTATTTCTATTTTCCTCTTCTTTAGCTTATTCATGATCCTACTGGATATGTTGCTACTATATTCTGTGAAGTTCTGTATGACCCTAAAATTTTCCCCCCATAAGGAATACAGAGGAGAAAGGCACAGATTTTTTTTTCTCCAATACAACTTCATCTCTGCTCCTCCTTCAAGCACCTTATACTCCTTTCACTATACTTAAAACCTTTATAGGGCTAGTGTTTTTATATATTTTCAGTAGAAGCACACTAAATATGATCAATTAGTAATTTCAGTGGGGTATGAAATCATCCAATGTCTGTGACCTTCAGGTTTATTATGCTGTACAAAGAGCCCAAATACAACATCAGAGAAATTTCAGTTGCTCATTCTGGCACCTGCTGTAAACCTTGAGTCTCACCTGCACCAAACCAGCAAGAGATCGTTCTGCCTGGCTCTGCCCTCAGAAGTTTGTTGCCATCTTCCTGGAGGTTTCTGTCTTGTAGCAGCTTTAGGAGCAAGAATATGATTCACTAAGTTAGCTTTCCAAGGCTCATGTCCACTCAGTAATTTACAATTCTCTAGGGTATTTATGTTTCTTCTTGTACATATAAAAGTGAAACAAATATCTTTAAATTTTCAGCCTCTAGAGGGAAAGTAAAATTCTCATATTCTTATATTGTTTAGAATTTGAAAATATATGATACTCTCATATGATCCCCTTAAAATGTCCTAGACATCTTCCAAAAATAAATGTCATGACTGCCTCTGCACTATATGAAATAAGGTATAATAATCTCTGATATTAATTTCTTTTTCTTTTCTTTTCTTTTTTGTTTTTGTTTGTGGGACCGGGGTGTGAACTCACAACCTTGCACTTGCCAGGCAGGCACTTGTGCCACATTTATCTCCCCAGCCCCTTGTCATATTAATTTCAAGCTGAGAAAAGAATAGACTAAAAGAATAAACAGAAAAAAACTCATTAGAAGAACACATAGTAACAGAAAATTTTTCTGACTAGTCTGAATCAAACTCATATATGTGCATTGCATATATATATATATATATATATATATATATATATATATATATGTGTGTGTGTGTGTGTGTGTGTGTGTATGTATATGTAGGAGTCTACAGGTTGTTCAGGGCCTCACTACTAGATCAGACTCATAGTGATTCACCTGATTACAGGCTCCCAAGTGCTGGGATTACAGGCGTGTACCACCACGCCCAATCTCAATCACCATCTCAGCATGCCCAGGGTGCGGGGCCAGCATGGCAATCCAGGACATCAAACCAGGCCCCTGCACCTGCTTGTAGATGCTGTAATTTACTGAGCTATTTGGCCACCCCTCAAACATATATGTATTGTACAAATGACAAGATTGGATAAAATACATCTAGGTTGTTTCCACATTGTGGGTAGATATTATTCTTTGGGAAAGTTTACACTGGATTTTGTAACAGCCAATATAAAGTTAGGAGAGAGTTTGACGAAGAAGGCAGGGAAATGCAAGGTTCCTGGTGATATCAGCAGGTGATTTGTCATCAATAAAATGTAGAGAAAGAAAAGAATCTGAGGCTGAGGAAATGTAAGTAACACTGAATGAAAAGAGTATTTTTAAAGTATGGATTATGAGAATAAGAAAAACACCATTATTGCCGGGCGTGGTAGCTCACGCCTGTAATCCCAGCACTTGGGAGGCTGAGACAGGGGGATCGCTGCGAGTTCGAGACCAGCCTGGGCTACAAAAGTGAGCTCAAAGCCAGCCTGAACCCTGAACTACACAGTGAGACCCTGTCTCAATAAAGCCAAAAAAAAACAAAACAAAAAAAAACCACCATTATGATTGTGTAAATATCCTCGGGCTGCTAGACTGCTTGTTTGTCTTTGGCTGAGAGATTACTTTCTTACTGGGCAACAGAGAGCTCACAAAACTTAATTCAGCAGTTAAATGACTATATGTTTAGGAGTTTTATAGAGTGATAATTATAGAATTTCCATTTCTTTGTTTTACTGTTTTAATACATTTTCTTGAGATGAACAGTATTATTTTTATGATGAGAAAATCAATAATAGCTACTTCTAAAAGCTAGTCTCTTAATTGAACCCAACACAATGGAGGAAACAAGTAAAGCGGTAAAATACCATATACTGAGTGGAAGGGATCTGTCATAGCCCACAGCTTATTCCAGTGACTTTGTCCAAAAGAAGAAGCAGGGCTTCAGGGTTCCACACTTATCATATGAAATATGAAATGAATGTTGTTTTAGTGTTGTACACCAGTGTCTCAGGTACTCTTTTCTTGTTGCTGGGACAAATACCTGACACCCAAAGTGAAGGAAGGAAAGGCTTAGTGAGCGCACAGTTACTGGAGGTTTTTCTCCATACCTAGCTGGCTCCAAGGCAGCCTGGCATAGGGTACAGGGCAGTGGTTCATGGCAGAAAATGGAGGAGTAGCAACAACAACGGCAACAGAGAGTGAGTCTGCCTCCCTTAAATTGCATTCAGGCTATATGCCTCAGTCTGGACATGATACTCGCGTCCATAATCCCAGAAGTATTAAAACCTGTAATCCTAGCGTTGATCACAAATTAATCTCAAACCTTAGGAGTCTCCACCCCATGACTGCACGAAGCTTTGGGGGAACAACTAGACACAAGCATAACAACCAGTGAGTTTAAATCGCAGAGATGGCACCAGCTCAGAAGGAGGAGGAGGGGTCAATATGAAGACCTTGAAGGTGAATTCCATGTGGTACAGTTGAGAAAAGGAAGACAAAATGAAAACAGAAGTTTGCAAACTAGGAGGGGAAGGGTTTAGGAAGGAGGGGATGGAAATGGAAAAGAATAAAAAGAGGAACACCTGGTGGTTGCCAAAAATTCTTTTCTTGATTTATAGATGCATCACTGTGATCTCTTACTTCATATTTGTATGAAATTATTCTCTCTGTACGGTCATGAATTTCAAGGTTCCTCATGAAAACTTCTCATATTGTATTAGGTTTTATTCTAATTTTATAGCCTCACTGGAACCTGATCACTCCTACAAAGACCTTAGTGTCCCATGAGGTCCCACTGCAGTGCTAGGATTTAGGACTTACACATATCTTTAGGAGAGGACACATTTAACCTACAATGAAGACAGTAACTGGGAAAGCGTATCATACTATTGCATAGCATATAACGTAGTGTGTTTGTTTTGAAAGCCCGATGATGATTCAGGAAATGTTTCAGAATACTTTTTTATGTCTGGTTGTAGCATCATGTAGCTACATAAACTTGAATTTAAGATCCATAATCTTGAACATAGACTTTCTGAAATTGCGTATTTCTCTTCTCTGCATAGCACAACTAATTATACGTAATCCAGAAAATTTTTGGACAATACATGAATTCACACATGTAAAGCATGTAAAATAGAACACGTTGCATGGTAAATACATGGCATGTTGTTGTCATCATAATATTTATAAGAAACAAGGCTGATTAAGTTAACAACCAAATGAGAAAGAAACATCTTACAAAAGCGAAATTCACTGCTGAGTGATTTATTGAAAGGAATCCACAAATGTGACACAGGACTGAGCACTGACCTGTGGCAAGAATAGAAGAAATGAAAACTGCAGCATTTTGTGATGTGAACAAGACAATTCTTTTCTCTTCTGTTTCCTTTCTGGCTTGAAAAAGAAAAGCAATCATTGATCCCACCATATTTCAAAATGAAATTGCTTAATTTTTCTTACTGGTGCTTTTCTTTTTGTTTTAAATTTAGGAATTTCCTTTAAGTGACCCACCACACTTGATTATGAATGTTTGTAACTGTTGGAGTGTGAAAGCACTTTGCAATAGAAAATAAGATGCTGGGTGTTTTTGCCTAGTTTTAAACTAATTCTAGACAACACAAGGCAAAGTCACAATGCTGCACAACCTCTTTAATTAATACAGTACCATAAATTCAAGGCAATTAATTATTGAGCATTATTCTGTATGTATGCAATTATTACATACCTTTATGCATGCCATTCAATCATCACCAATATATTTTTCCAGCATCTATTCATACTCTAGACAGATATAATGTAGTTAATTACTTGGTCCATTTGGTTTTGTGTCTGTGTATATTGTGCAATTTCTGGTCGCTGTTATTAAAAATTGAGGATTTGCTTATTTAATGTGATTTAATTATTTACTGTGCCTGTTGGCCTGTGGGATCATGCCGTAGTGCATGCCATTACTTACTTTGTGTTTGAATAATATTTTCACAGGGACTTCCTTACATGTGCTTATCACCATGAGCTGGATGCTGGTAAATAACATGAAATGACCACAGTGGTGTAGAAGTAACAAAAAACACCCCACTGAGTCATCACAGAATGGCCTGTTGCAGCAGCTCTTTGCTTTGCCAGGGTTACAGCCGAGTCTCGCAGTCATCCCATGGCAAGATCTTCAGAACTTCTCAGCTCTTTCGTTAATGTGCTTCACGCACTAGACAGGCAACGCGCTTTCTAAATTCTCCTGAATGCGCAGATGTTCCTAATTTTACAAAACATTTTCTCTCAAGCTTTGGATGATCCCTGCTGCCTCTTCCTAGTTCCCTTTTCAGGAATTCCTTCCACTTTTCCCATCTCTGTTCCTAGTGACATAAATATAGGCAATCATCAGTTCTCCACTCCACAAACCCCTCCTCCACCAGGCACATTAGAAATGTACACAGAATAATTCATGAATAGTGTTTTCCCAGAAACTAGGAACTGACATCTAATACTAAGACTTCAGCCTTCCAGCTCCTACCTCTCTGAGACTGTTACTTCAGCAGGAAGGTGGTATGATAGACAGGTGATATAATTACTAAGAACATCACACATATTTTTTTTCATTTTCCCTGTGTTCTTTCCATAAGTGAGTATTTGTCTGTAACAAACATTATTTTTCAGTTTTCTGGAAAATTGGCCGTGCCACCTTATTCTTGATTTCTCATAATTCTGTGGATTAGTGAGAATTTGTAACTCACCTCATTCTATGACTGCACTTGCAATATTCTAAGATGTTATGAAAAAATTATCTTCCACTATTGCCCATCTATTTAACTTTGTGTGTGAAATTCCAGGCAAAGGAAATTACTGTATATGCCTTTATAGCATGAAAGCTTGATGGTCAGAGGAATGGAATATCAACATTTCTGTCTAATTTGTGCTGAATTCTGGGAAAAATAACTTCCATAGTAAATTCTTGAAGGATTGGAAGCATGAAGAACGGTGACAGAGTAGAGGCAAATTCTCTGGGGGACCATCCACTCAGGACCGCTCTAATGTCCCTCTCTTGGACAGGAGCTTTCTTTCCCCCCAATAAGTCTGTTCTGCTCATTAAAAATGAGGTGAATTCTCTGATGAGATACTGATATAGACAAAATGTTACTGGCAGGGTGTGTATTATTCTATAGTGATCATAAACTGATTAGTCTTACTGGGATAAAAGATATGTTTATGGGAGAAAAAGATTAAATAAATAACTTTAAAGCACATAACTCTGTGGTCAGGATGATTTCAATAACTATTTTTCTATAGAAACTGCCTTTCAACTAAGGCTTTTGAGTCAAAGGCCTCAAAAACAAACAAACAAAAAAATCACATACGGATCTGCAAGTCTATGAAATGACAGACATTGAAATTTAATATTTCTATGCTTCTGTGGCTTCCCTTTTATTGCAGAGCTAGTCTTGCTATTTGTTTAAATTTCACTATGCCTATATCATTTATCTTTAAGTTTCTTATGTCACATCGCTTTAAGCATTAAAATGTACTATAATCACAAGTGACATGTTATTTTAATAGACAGCTGAGCCACTGTGCCAGCCCTATTATCATAAATTCATGATAAGGAAAGTTTTCTTTTCATTCAGCTAAAATTTATGTATATATAGATGTACACATATATAGATGTATATATTCATTTTATTGCAAAAAAAAAGATAAAATAACAATGAGACAGCTTCCAAAACAAGTTAGTAGGATGGCTACAATAATTAAAACCATGGATACTGTTATCTTCATAGCAGTTATTCAGAGGACAAAATGCAGACCTGGTATCTTGTCTAAACAATATTAGTATAAATGTTTATTCCCAATGAAATAAGACAAAGTAGCTGTATATCTATGCTAACTCTCACATATATATTTCTTTTTTAAAGTTTCTAATACTAAGACAAAATATCATACCATGTCTTATAATGAGATTGTAAGTCAGAGATACACTATGAATCATAAAACAAAAGCATAATTAAACAATATTCAGAAAATTAAATAAATATTAATTAAAATTAAATGAAATATCTCAAAACAACATTCCAAAATTCAAATCAACTCATTAGCCCAAATTAGAGGCCAGAATGTTCTGTATCATATTTATGAATCAGTGAGCCATTCGCACTACAAAC
Source organism: Myocastor coypus (assembly GCA_004027025.1). Lineage (NCBI taxonomy): Eukaryota > Metazoa > Chordata > Mammalia > Rodentia > Myocastoridae > Myocastor > Myocastor coypus. The sequence goes on from PVJA010000414.1 coordinate 48,481, forward strand.
ATAGTAGATTAATAAATACAAATATATAAACTAAGAAGAATTTTCCATGGTAATAAAGAATTGCTAAGCATAAAACGTAACATAAATACTATGTTAATGACAAATATCTGACCAGAACTTCTAACAGTTTCAAGATAATATGTTGCACAAAGTTCTAGTATGATGTGGACACAGACAGTGTTCAAGATGCCTACTGATGACCAGGTATCACTTGTGGAACTGAGCTACTATTAGTTCCTTGATATCCACCCTGTAGAACCAGATACAATCACGAACCCATAGGGTGCAAGAGAAGTCCATTTGTAGAATATGCTGATGAATGTATCCTGCTGCCATATACAAAAGAATAGTTGAAAAACGGCTTTTGTATACTTCTTTTTTTTTTTTTTTTTTTTTCCTGTGTTGAATTGTTGGTGGATTCTTTCCATTCTCCTCAATGGAGTTGTCATCATTTTGATCCCTGTGTAGAATATTGTTTAGTAAACTGTGCAGTGATGGCTTTGTCCTCATGAAATTCTTTAGCTGTTCTTTGTCCTGGAAGTATTTCACTTCTCCATTGAACTTGAAAGAGAGTTTTGCAGGGTATAGCAGTCTCTGCTGGAATTTGTTTTCTTGCAAGACTTAAAGTAATTTGCTCCATGCTTTCTTGACTGGGTTGTCTGTAAAAAGAAATCTGCCATTATTCTAATAGGTTTTCCTTTCAATATGATGTATTTCTTTTCTCTAGCAGCTTTTAGTATATTGTTCCTGTGCTGAAATTCTAGGATCTTGATTATTATATATCTGAGTGTGGATTTAATTGTGTTGATATTCTTTGGAGTTATATATGGTTCAGTTTCCTGAATGTCAAATTGTTTCCTGACATTTGGGGAGTTTTCTGCTCTTACATCACTTTTACAGGCTCCTTCTTTCTCATTGACGCCTATTAGTCTTACGTTGTTTATCTTTGCATCATCTTGCAGATGTTGAACGATTTTTTCTTGCATCCTAGTTAATTTTAAGAGATCTTTTCTTACCTGCTCACTAGCTGCAATGGTGTCTTCAAGGTCTAAAAGTCTATTTTTGCCGGGCATGGTTGTGCATTCCTGTAATCGCAGCACTTGGGAGCCTGAGGCAGGAGGACCAGTGCAAGTTCGAGACCAGCCAGGGCCACAAAAATGAGCCCAAGGCCAGCCTGAACTTCATAGCGAGACCTTGTCTCAAAAAGACAAAAAAAAAACACAGTCTATTTTCACTGTCATTGAGATGGTTTTGCCAGCTTGTGTTTGAGATTTTTAAGTTCCCACATAGCACTTTGAATCTGCTTCATACATTCTATTACTTTCCTATATTGTTCATTCAAGGATTCCATCATTTTTTTATTCTACTCTATTTTTTATCAGTGTCTTCTTTAGAAGCCCTTAGTACTTCTCTCTTTATAGGTATTATTTCTTTTTTTACTTCAAAAATTATTTCTGATCTGATTTCCTCTTCACATTTCTGCAGTTGTTTCTTTACTTTGGATGCTATTATTTCAGAGTTTTCAGGTGTTTGTTTTCCAATTTCTTCTATACTATTCTCTCCTGCTTTTGGTCTGGGTGGGCTTAGGGTCTGAGAGCACAGTTTGCTCCCTTGGTCATTTCGTATAGCTCTGCCTTCTGACCTTTGGTGTAGAGCTTTGATAGAGTTCATACCTTAGCACCAACTCATTTTACCAAACTCAAACTTATCCAGGAGGGGCGACTTGGGTCTGACTACTGTGCTCCACTTTTTCCTGCTACAGCCCTTGAAGGTGAACCTGCTGTGCCACTGTAGCAACATGTTCTGCTCTGTGATCAGCTGGGTAGGTCTTGTCTCTAGTCCTTCTGTAGGGAGTTCTGAGGCAGTTTTCCACATTGGACCTGTCTGACGGATGAAGTTCTACTCACATGCTGTGCTTTGTTTCTGAGTTTCTGGCACACTTAGGTTGATCTACCTCACATGCCAGGGCTGGTTGCAGGGTTGAATCTGAACTAAAATTTAAACAGAAGTTGAAAAAGTATAAAATATCAAGAAAGTAATTATTGTTATTCATAAGATGTACTTGAGAGTTTTATTTTTGCAGAGAACAAATAACAGTTAAAAATTAGAATGATACAGAATTTCACTAAAAGATGATAAGAATTCAACAATGATTATTATACTGCATATTATTATCTTTAGATTAGATCTTCAAATTACCAGATATAAGCACATGAAATTGGTCAAAATTGTTTTGAAAAAAAGGGAAAAGGAGAGAGAAAAATTGAGCATTAATTTCTCCTTTCAATAGATCAGCTCTTATCAGCAGTAAAATTGTTTAAGCTATATTCTTTTTTTATTTTTATTTTTATTTTTTCGTGGACCTGGAGTCTGAACTCACAGCCTTGCACTTGCCAGGCAGGCATTTGTGCCATGGAGCTATATTCCTTAACATGTAATAGATATAGTTTATTTTATATTTTTTAAATTATTTTATTTTATTTTTTAATGTTATGTCCAGCTCAGCCTGCTCTGGGGAAGGCACTGGCGCAGCATTTGGTGCTGGGGATTGAACCTCGGTCTTTGTGGATGCCTAAGCTTGCCTAAGGAGATGCTTTAGACTGTTGAGCTATCTCACCAGCCCTGTTACATATATATATATATATATATATATATATATATATATATTTTTTTTTTTTTTTTTTTTTTTTTTTTTTTTTTTTTTTTTTTTTTTTTTTTTTTTTTGTCTTTTTGAGACAAGGTCTCACTATGCAGTTCAGACTGCCCTTGAACTCACTTTTGTAGCCCAGGCTCGTTTCAAAATCACACCAATCCTCCTGCTTCAGTCTCCCAAGTGCTGGGATTACAGGCACGCGAAACCATGCCCAGCTCCTATTTTAGAATTTTTTTTAAATTTTATTAATTTTAATGAGATATAATAATGAGACAGTTTCAAAACTGTTTATTAGGACAGTTGCAGTAATTAATACAATGCATATTATTATACTCATAGTAGTTGGTCAGAGTATACATCACAGACATGATAATTTTTCTAGACACAATTCCTACAAATCTTTCTTCTGATTGAGCTAAGAGAAAGTAGCTGTACATATAGTACAATAGTCCGTAGTAGTAGTGGATTATCAGAAGGCCTGACAATGTCAAAATTTGTTGACTGAGCCTTTACAGCTCAGCATATTAATATGTCTTTGCTTTTTATACCTGGTGGTTAGACTTTTCTGCTGGATGGTTAAGACCAAGATAAAGCAACCTATATAACAAAAAATAAAACTTTTTCATATGATCAGCAGAGTCAGATCCCCTCAGGATTTACCTTGAAACCATATACAGTGCTTTGTACATCTTTTGTCAGTGTCAGCTATCTAGATAAGTCACAGCCAATGTTTGACCAATTTGCTGTCTGTGAAAGCTTGAGAGAATATTTCTCTCTAGGTAACTCTCCTTAGGCACACTATACATCATCACTCCCTTTCCTCTGTGGCCTTACAATCTCCTTTAAAAGAAAATTTGGGTCACCACTGAGTTACAGTATGTTACACTACAAGTTCTCTTTTGTCCTGAGTCTGCACTTACCTTGAAGGGTGAGGGCCAAAATATTGACTATCCTTATAATCCTTCTTTTTCTCTAATATTTTGGTCTGTCCACTTTAGTTGTTAACGCTCCAAAAGAGAAACTGTATGATATTATGACCCTATAACATAGGCATTTGAGCTTAATATCACTGTCTTTCTGAATGTCAAACACCTTAGACATAACATGGAGCCAGTATTTTCTGTCCATTGCTGACATTCTAACAAATCCTTATAGAATGTAAAAAAAAAAAAATACATATTTTTACACAGAAATTTTGAAATGTAAGCATGTACAAAGCTGTAGTTGCTTAGGTCACAGATATCAGCATATATAGTTAGTCAGGGTTAGAGTTCTACCAATTAACTGCTGGTTTTAAAAACTTGATGTACACAAAGTGATGACAATGGTCCTAGGCTATCCTGTATATATACTTTTATATTATTTCTTCCTTTGTTTTTTTTCTATTTCTTTCTCCCACCCTAACTATTCCTTCCCATTGAACAGGTTCTTTTCCTTTCAGCATATCCATTCTACCTTCCAGATTTTATTTACTCATTCAGGGTCTTACACTAGGGAGACAACGTTATTTTACACATGTGGGTGTGACTAATTTCACTTGTGAGTGTGGTCTCTAGTTACATCCATTTATTTATAAAATCCTGAATTTTGTCTTCTTTATAGCTGAGTTATACACCAATGTACAAGAAATACCACATTTTTTTTTATTTCTCAGCTGATGGTGAGGACTGGCAAAAAAAAAAAAAAAGACTTCAGGGTCCGTGGTACATATTAGGAGAAGCAGATATAACTGCAGTGAGCCATCTCTAACAAAGGGGACAAACTTGTTCACTGGAAGAAGGCAGTATCTTTAATGAACAGTGCTGGAAGAAACTTACTTTCCACATGCTGAACGCTAAAATTAGATACAGGTCCACCCCTATGCAATAAGCTAGAGTTTTAAAAGTTCAGGAAACACAGATAATTTTGTTTGATTTCTGTTTTTCTTTATTTTCAAAGTTGTATCTCTAATGCTTTAATACTACTTGAGTATAATAGGCAAATAGTACATATTTGAAAGATTACAAATACATACACATATAACAAGAAAGATGCACATATATACACATGTAGAAATACTGGAAAGATAGAGATAGATAGATAGATAGATAGATAGATAGATAGATAGATAGATAGATGAGATATTCCTTGGAAAAAAATCAACTAACACACATACATAAAAGGAAAGATAGCATTTATTTCATTTGATAATCTTTTCATTTTAGGCAATAGCCTTCAGAATATTTGCAGCCCATTACAAAACACTCCCTTTTTCCTGAGATCTAGAAAGGCTGGCATGTACCTAGTCTTCCTTGCTCTCAAAGTTAGACAATGAAGACTCCAATCAGGAGGGATTGCAGAGAAGCAGAGGGCTGAGGATTTGTCAGCTATGTGTGTGTCCAAAGGGGCCTTTTAAGGAAACATCACCCATGTAGCAGTACTAAAGTTCAACTTTCAAGAAATGACTGGGCTATGTGGGTTGTGCATCTTTAAATAAATGTTGGCATCGTGGAAGGGAACTTAATTTTGGGAAAACAAATTTCTAATAAAATTAAATTTGTCTCTCTTTCTTCCCTTGTTTGATATCTTCTCTTTTGCCATAGGATGAAAGAACAAGACGACTGTCTTAGATATTACTCAGTCACTCTAGGGTCTCTCATTTTTCAGAGCAATGGCTTGGCCCATTCCTATGCTTTATGAGTTACCCAGTTCGACACTGTCACAGCAGCACATCATGGACTAAAATAATTGTTTGTTTGTTTGTTTGTTTGATTCTGATGTTATGACATTGTGCCTAGGTAAATCCTATGCTGGAGTATGTCTCAGCTTTTCCTTCCATTATACGTGTAGGTATTTTCTCAGATTACTGGTGGGAGTTATCTAGGAAATGGCCTGTAAGGTTTTCTCTATGAGATTTATCTGAAGAAAACTTCTTTAGGTATTTATATTTAATTTTACTTTAAATAGAAAAGATAAAACAAAATTTCAAAACAAGAAAACAGGAGAGTTAATACATTGTGTTTTGTTATCTTTTAATTAGTTATTTAGAGTACAAGGTACAGGCAATTAATTGTCCAAACACAATATTAGCAAAAACCTTTCTTGGTAATACACTAAGAGAAATCATTAGTTTGACTCTTAATTATTTTGTATTTATTTTTTATGTGGTGCAGAAAGAGTAAAGAGACTGCTTCTTACATGCTGCTTATTTCTGACACAATGACATTAGCATTAAGACATTTATGCCACATAAATTCAGAAATGTCTAGAAATTGAAACAGCTATCTTATCATGCAAATATAACTGCAAACACATATGTGGTAACTATGAAAGTTGGAACTAAAAGTTAAAGAAAGATCTCATACATTGCCTAACTGCTCCATGTCTACTAAACGCATTCTTCAGCAAATATTGATCTAGTGCAGAGTTGAATTTCAGGTCAAAACTGGACCTCCTTTTGAGGATTCATGATTAAAAAATCCATGTTAAAGGGCTGAGTCAGGGAGAAAACATGGTATAAGGCAGAATATTATAATATCAGTTCTTTCTTGGACCACTAAGTGTCTTTGATTTTTACATCCTGCATTAATTTTCTAGGGTGGTTATGAAAAAATATGACAGACTATGACGTAAATATCTTCAGGGCTGGAGATTTTTCTCAGTGGTAGAAAGCTTATCTAGCAAGTTGTAAGCTCTGGGTTTGATCCTTGGTATTAAAACAAAAAATAAACCTTCCTTATAAATTTATTTGATCCTCATTATAAAGGCTAGGAGGACTGGCCAAATAGCTCAGAGGACTGAAGCACCTGTAAGTAGGCTCAGGGGCCAGGGGTTTGATCCCTGGGTCTGCCATTCTAGCCCTGCCCCAGGGTTGTGCTGAAATGGCAAGTGAAACTGGGCGTGGTGGTGTGCGAACGTAATCACAGCTCTTGGGAAGCTGTAAACAGGTGGATCACGAGTAGCGAGACTCTGAACATCCTGTACACCTTTCCCTTTCCTTCTCGCCCCCACTCATCGCCAAAAAAAAAGGCTGGAAGAGACGAGAGAATTAAGCTTAGCAACCACATTTTTGAGTAAGCACACAGATCTCACTTTCTTTTTAGTAAATATTGTGAGAAAATGTGGTTCACTAGATAAACATTTTTCTAAACTAATGCTATTATTTCAGTTAATGGTGGAGTTGGTAAGATGAAATAATCCTAAACATCGATGCTATCTGTCTTTTAGTCTCAATTAATTATACTTGTACTGACCTACATTGTAAGATTAAAGTACTGCTTATTATTCCTTGCAATTTCACCATTTTGAACTATGAATAAAATTTTTTGGTTCTTTTCTGAATGTGGAAATCATAAGGGACAATGTATTATTAATATATTAGATTATAAATGCTATGTTAATGTTACTATATTTTGCAGTAATCTATTCTTGTTTTTTGTTGTTGTTCTTGTTGTTGTTTGTTTGTTTGTTTCTTTTTGAGACAGGATCTCACTATGCGGTTCAGGCTAGCCTTGAACTCACTTTTGTAGCCTAGGCTGGTCTCGAACTCACATCAGTTCTCCTGCCTCAGCTTCCGAAGTGCTGGGATTACAGGCATATGCCACCATGCCTAGCTTCTTCTTGTTTTTCATGAGTTCAAATCATATTAATATGAGTTATTTGTATGATTAAATTATAGCCAATTTAGTAACAAATATGAAGTATGTCTGTATTTAAACTGTCATTTTGCCTTACTGACTTAATTTGTTAATAGAGAATATTAAGGGACACTTTTCAGTTAAATAGATTTTAAATATTAGGCAACACAATATTAAGAAACAGATTGAATGTTTCACTCAGAGATAAAACAAATTTGATTCTCTTCCAAAGTGGTTCCGCTTTCACAGCATTCCTTCTTTCAGTAGTCTTGCAAATGCTTATAATGTAAAAACGTCTGTAATATTATTGCCTAACTAATTCTGTAAGTTGATTTAAGGCATGTTAATAAAATTTTTTAAATGAATGATCTAACAAAGAGAATGCAAATGTTATTAATTCCTTAATTTTCAAAATGTCCTAAGGATAGAAAAAATGTCTTATACATTCAATATTGAATAAGTCAAAGCATTCCTAAAATTCTGTTCGTGAAACTTTGAGTTTAAAACAAAATTGTCCTAAATTTAAAGCATAACAATCGATATTCTATTTTTCAATATTACATATTTCCATTCCTTTAACTACCAGGAGTTTAATTTTAAAACCTGAAGCAAGTTGGGAATAGAGTCACATGGAGTCTGTACTTCCGCCATCGAATCTCTTGCCCTGGTCTTCTCTCCCACTAGACTGGATGGTACCCGCAGATGGGTCTCCACAGGGTTCAAGAGGCACTTGCTCTTGGAGGTTGGCGACAACAGGAAGCACAGACAGAATGTTGGACAGGGGAAAGAGAATGGAGCATGTGTGTTGCCCGCTACAGCTCCTTCTGCCTTACTCCTAGCTGCAATGTCATTCATTTTTCTCTCTGCACAGGTCTGCCATAATTTTGACATCCCAAGATCCAGAGCTTATAACTTCGTATGCTTCCATTCCAACTGGGCATCTCCTCCTGCTAACGCCATTTGTAGGAACCCTCTCTTTTTTCCCAGGAAGGTATTTGCATCTTCCATCAGTCATGTGCTCATCACACTGTGTCTTTGTTTGTTCTTATAGCCCAGGTTGGTCTCAAACTCACACTGATCCTCCTGCCTCAGCCTCCCAAGTGCTTTTTAGTATATTTTACTTTTGGAGAAATTTGAAAATTTTGATATGCACAGTGTAAATTTTGTCATAAGTTTAAATAATAATATTATCATTTGGGACTCAAAGGGGA
>PVJA010000414.1:57060-75607 GCA_004027025.1 Myocastor coypus
AAAAAAAAAAAAAAAAAAAAAAAAAAAAAAAAAAAAAAAAAAAAAAAAAAAAAAAAAAAAAAAAAAAAAAAAAAAAAAAAAAAAAAAAAAAAAAAAAAAAAAAAAAAAAAAAAAAAAAAAAAAAAAAAAAAAAAAAAAAAAAAAAAAAAAAAAAAAAAAAAAAAAAAAACTAAGAAAACTTAAAATTAAGGTTCTAATTAATATGTAAATAAAGGCCATAATCAAAAATAAATTTGCTTCTTGAGAAGACCATTTTATTTTATTCACCAATACTCGCCTATGTCCTCCAGTTCCCTGGACACAGCCTTCCCAGTGTGAATCAAGACCAAGTGCCTCTTGCCCTTACTTCCTTTGGTTAATTATCTGCTTAGCAATTTTCAAGCATAACGCAGATCAGACATTCTCCTGGTGGAAATTCTTTATTAAAGGAAAGAAACAGCCGGTGCCTATTCTTGTCCCTCTTTCTCCTGCCTCAGAAATACTGTTAGAAACTAAAACAGCAATTCATTAACTGTGGAGTGCAAATGAAGGGGACTCTTTCTTCTCAGTCTGCCAATTTGGATCTTTGGAAAAAACAACATAAAATTGGATCTCAATGAACCTGGCTTAAGAATTTGAAGACGTCTCAAATAATGTCTGATGATGTGTTCCCTTAAATCTTAGCTGTGTGCAATTACTAATGAGAGAACTTTGTCAGATATTATCTCTGTTTGCCACACACTCAAGGAGCCAATGCCCACTCTGGGATCTGTGCTCAATATTGCAGGTTCCTAACCACTGTCTTTCATTTCAAAAATACTGAATTGATCCCCTTACTTGTTATCACCAAGGATGTAGCAAGAAAGAGGCAGTTCCCTAACTCAGAATCTCCCACTGAAAGCCAGAATGCCAGAGGTACGATACTGCACAATATTCTCTTTCCCTCCAGGTTAGCAAGGAGGAGGTATGTGTTTCCTTCCAATTATGTCACAATGTACTGGGGGTGGGGGACACAGTTGGATGGTTAAATGTGGTGATACCAAATTGCTTTATGCCTGCTTTCACTGTGGTACACTGCAAGCTTATCTGGCTGTCCAAGAGCCTCTTTATTTTTTAAGTAGTCTCCAAACCTTTTTTCTCTGCAGTTGATTCAGTATTTCTATGGAAGTCAGAGGTGTAGGGCTGCCTATTTTGTCGGCTTCTTTCAGACTTTAGAGAGATGACTTCTAACTATAGCTTATTCCTTGTAATCAATATTTTTCATGATTTTCTTAAAACATTTTTCTATATTTTATAGAAAATAAAACTAATGTAATTCAGAAGAATATGGGATTATGTTATGATTAAACAAACATGAAGTGAAATTGAATCTTGTTTGGTGTATAGCTCTGCTACTTCTAATCAAAGCACAGAGATAGTACAGTTGTTGCATTTCTCAACGTTTCATTCTTACACTTTAGTCTTAATGTCCTTCCAAAACAATACTGATAGAGATTGCTGAAAAGTGGCTCTGAGCAGGATTTAAAATTAATCAGCTGGCTTTCTATGTTTACTTATGTGCCTGCCCCAGACCAACATCCTTTGTCTGAGATGGAAAGCAGGTTTAGAGTAAATGAACCTGTGTAAGTCAGTAGTCCCAGCTGAAGCCTGTAGCGCTGTAGCGTCCAGTGATGCCGTGATACCTCAAAAGACAAAGAAAGCCACTGCTGAGAATACCTGGCTCCAACCCCAAATAACTAGATACAGACTGTAGCTACAGGCATCTCATGTTCTCCATTAATAAAGGAAATGAGATAGTTCTAATTAGCATAATTTACTATTTGGTAGACTTCCTTGTACTAATTTCCAAGATCCTGCTCAGTTTCCCACAGTTGCTTTCCTCAGTATCCCTGGCATTCATTTGAGAATCAAGTACATACAGACTACCCAGAGACTATCTTCTTCTCAGGTAAATTCTACTAGCAGATTTTGATCCTCCTGGAGCCCTACAGTCATGACAGTTGTCTCTTTTATTTCAACTTTCTCCATCTACGCATTTGGAAGTCCACAAAAACACACAGCAACTGGTATAAGTTTTATTTTTCAAAATATCATATTACTGGAATAATATAGTACACAGCTCTTTAAGACTGGCTTCTCTAGCTGGGTGTGGTGGCTCACACCTGTAATCCCAGCACTTGGGAGGCAGAGGTAGGAGGATTGGTGCAAGTTCAAGACCAGCCTGGGCTACAAAAGTGAGCTCAAGGCCAGCCTGAACTGCATAGCAAGACCCTGTCTCAAAAAGACGAGACCAAAAAAAAAAACAAGAATGGCTTCTCTTACTCATCATAGTGATTTAAAATTTATTCAATTTTTTGTCTATGAATACTTCTGCTTTTTATTTATATTCTACCGCATAGATATTCTATAGTTTGTTTAATCATTCACACATGGGTGCTGTCTGAATCATTTTTAGTATCTGGTATTTAAAAATATTTCATAATTATTTGTGGACATGTTATTTTGTAAACAAATGTTTTTCATTTCTATGGGATAAAGATCAACATGTAGGATAGGTGGATCACACTGCACAAAAAATTTTAGTTTCATGAAATAATTTCGGTGTGATATCAAATACTCATGCTATTTTGCAGGTGAGCAGCAACATATAAGAGCTCCATGTCTTGATTTCTTTGATAGAAATTTACATTGCTACATTCTCATTTGTTTTTAATTTTGAAATTCTGACAGTTATGTAGCGATACTTCTATTTGACACTCATTTGCACTTACTTAAGAGCTATTCATTTCAGACATGGTTCCACGTGCTTATTTCCCTTCAGTTCATTTTTGATGAAGTGGTGATTCAGGTGCAGTCATACACCTGTTGCTTCTGCCCATTTCCTTCCGGTGTTGATAGTTCTACCATACATGGAGGGAATGTGTCATTGATCAGTTCATCTGTGCATGGTCCCGAATCCTTCAGAATCCTCATTTCATAAATCTAGGTGTCTAACTTTAGAAATACATTTACATCATCAGATCACCTTATGAACAAATATCTTCATCTTTTGGTGGACATCTGCTGTAATTATATGTATAAGTTCTGATGAAGACATTGAAATTAGTCTAGAGAATGCCATTTTATGTTTACCTTTACTTCTGGCACTGAGCTCAAATTTTTACCCAATTCAAAGTTTATTAATACACGTCCAAAAAAATACTCCCCAAAAATTCCATGAAGGGATGTCACAAGCCCACAATAATCACTACAAAAATATCACTCAGTTATGTCCATTGAGAAGATTTTTCATTTACTTAATGCCATCAAACTGTATATGTGTCTTTTTTCCAAATAATATCACACTCAATGCAAGAACAGTAACAGAGTATTTAGCAGTGTATTTATCATAGCTACAGAAGACTTGTAAAGTTCGGATGAATAATGCAATGGGAATCTTGGGGACCTTTGCTGTTATATGCACCTGCATAAAATACAACACACCATTCTCATGATATTAATGACCTCTGTTTTGATTCTGTTTCCATCCAAATCATCATGACTCAAAATATGATAGCTACTTTCCAGTTTAACAATTCCGTGGTGTCTTCATAGGAAGAAACACCTTCAACAAAATTGTAGTGACAATTCACAGTTGTTTTTAAGTTATCTATCAGCAACACTCAGTGAAAAGCCCAAAAACCTTCTAAGCTAGCTGGAGATTTGATTCCATATAGCATCTAAAATCATCTGAGAGATCAGCTGAAGTCCAGGCCATGGACTACTGTGAGGCTCAAAACTTTTTCCTAAGTGTGCTATTGTGTTTTAATTCTGTGAACTGATGAATAGACACAGTGTAATTTACATGCAGGGAACATTTCATAAAAAGTAATGAGTATGACAAGTTCTTCATCTTACTTTTTAATGAAAAATGCAAAATAATTTATTATCCTAATTTGTGAGATAGTGTCAGATTTTTTGGCTAAACATTAGAATTCGCATTGAGCTAGGCTTTGCTGGATTTGTCAAGCAACACATTTCTACGATCAAGGGGCTCAATTTCCTTTTCTCTTCTACAGTTTTTCCTTGTAGGATACAGATATGATAATATCGTCAATGAATGTGTCTTCTTATCAACTTTAAAATGTGTCGACAACAACAAATTATGTTAGTATGTTGGTGAATTTGAATAACGTCACTGGGAACAAATGCTTGCTGAATGATCACAGGTAAATCAATTCATGAAAATGCAATTTATGTCACTTTGAACAACAAACTAGGAACAAAAAAAGGGCCTCAGTCTACTTTTCATGGCCTGAATTATTGCTCTCACATACTCTTTTAAAAGTCAATCATAAATCAGAAATGCTACACTTTAAATTTATTTTTTATTTAGTATTTAGGACAGGGTCTACAGGGTCTCACTACATAGATTGGACTCAGTGATTCTCCTGTTTTCAGCTTCCCACGTGCTGGGATTACAGGCACAGACCACCCCAATTGCCGTTTTAGTGCACTGGCAGGGCTGGCACAGTATGCCTGGGATTGAACCCTGGCTGCTGCACTCTGCTTAAGCAGACACTTTATTCTGCTGAGCTATCAGGCTGGCCCTTTAAATCATTTATTTTTTTTTAATTCAAAGTTATGAACATTTGGGATAAAAACTTACATATAAAATTTATCTGATAAGTCTATAGTTTATGGATTAATTTAAACAAATTCTGATGTAGTTTGACATAAAATCAGCTGATAATTATAGTTTCAGAAATTGAGGTAGTTTTAAAGAAATACTTAAGTCTTAAAATTTTACATGAAAATACATAAAAAGTAACAACTGAGTGTATTATATTTAGGTTGCTAGTTGGGATTCTGACAATATTTGTTCTGCATGACTTTTGCTCTTAGTAAAAGTGTAGGTGACATTTGAGGACATGTTAAAACTAGGATTCTCTTCACATCTTGACTTGGCAGAAACATTTGAGCCAGGTTATTCCAACTATTTCAGGAGGACTCCTCCATTATGGCATTAAATCTTCATGCTTTCCTTGGTTACTTTTCTGGTTACTGAGATGAAATGTCCAGTCCCCAAAATTAAAAGTGAAAGGGCCTACTTATGGCTAATAGCTTACAGAGGTTTCAGCTCAAGTAGGCTGACTTTAAGCAGGCGCTTTAAACTACTGAGCTATCTTACTGGCCCCCAATTAGCTTATTTTCTGGAAGACTGTATCTTTAATTTTAAGTCTATAATAAATTGAGAGTTCAGTTTTGTTCATTGCGTAATATGTAAAAAAAATTGTTTTTTCTTCGATAGGTAGCCCATTTAGCACCATTATAAATAATAATATATTTTATAAAGAGACACATTTTCTATAAATCTAATTCCGCAAATGAATCTCTCTGTTTTAAAATTATCTCATTACATTCAGTCCCACCTTTCTAGTAATAGCTATTTCACCTCTGTGAGAATTCAATGCTCCCTGAATTTGTGAATCTATTTAATGACCAATATAAAATTCTAAAGGATATTCTGGGTATTCTTGATATTTTTGCATTTGCATAAGTTTTATTTTAATTTGCTTGTCACTGAATCTGTTGAAATCTTAGGGAGAATTTTCATATTTTATATCCATTTCATAAATTCACCACAGCTCACCATTTGTCTTTCTAAAGTTACCTACAGTTTTAACAGAATTCACTTAGATGGTATTTTATGACTTCTAGGGCATTTATGTTCAGCTATTTAATATTTTTAGTTTGATTATGAATATAGTTATTCACAGAATCCCAGCTATTATGGCTTGTGTCTAGTTTGCCCCCAAAACCTCATGCAGTCATAGAGCCAACTTACAGAATTTGTGATTAATTCATTATCTACTGAGATTACGGGTGGGAGTGCTGCTGGGATTATGGGTGTAAGTACTTCACCCAGCATGAGGTGGATAGCCTTAATGCAACACAAGGGAGACAGACTTGCTCTCTGTTGCCACTGTTGAAGCTACTCTTCCCATTAGCTCTTGCTCTTTGGCACCACCATGAAGGGGTACTCTCTGCCATATGCCATGCTGCCTTGGAGCTAGCAGAGTATGGACTGAAACATCCAGAATTTCGAGCTAAGTAAACGTTTCCTTTCTTCATTTTGAGTGTGGCATATTTATCTTAGCAAGGAGACAAGAGTAACTGGGACGTCAGCTATTGTACTGTGTTGACTGTCTGTGATAGATAAGACGCAAATAACTGAAGGGCACCATGAAAAAGAACACGGCAGGAGACAGGGAAGCAGATGTTGGAAAGAGGTGGCCTGCAGAAAGAGGGAAAGGGGAAGGGGTGGATGAAAAGGAGTAAAAATGATCAGCTTCCCACACACATTATAATTATGCAATTATTTTAAACATATATGCTAATAGAAATATATAAAAACTTTGGTTTCAGCATTTTATTATATACACATATTAATTGTAGTAATTTATTTTTTAAATTTCTTGTATCTTATATTTCCAAATTATAACCATAAATTTTATGTTATATAAATAACTTTATTTTCCTCTCAGTGCACTGACTTGGCTGTACAGCAAGTTATTTTAAAGAAGCTTGTCATTAGGTATGCATCTTTCTTTCATGAATCTTCAGGAGAACATTTCAAAGAATCACAGTAAGTGTAATAGTTACCACAGGTATTTTGCACCTATTATAAATTATATGCAGAATTTGTCATCCATATCTCATTTGCTAGCTTCTTACTATGAATGAGTATCTTAGTTGCTCTTCTCTCATTGCTGAAATAAATACTCGACACTCAAAATGAGGGAAGGAAAGGTTTATTTACCGCACAGTTACTGGAGGTTTTAGTTCAGATTCAGCTGGCTCCAAGGCAGAGTGGCACATGCAAAGGGCAACCGTTCATGGTGGCAGCGAAGAGCAAGAGTGCAGGGAGACATTAAGCAGCTAACTTCTCTTTCTTTACACTGAAATGCAAATCCCCCACCACAAGGCATGTGCAACACCCACACCCACACCCACACTAGTAAATTATAAATTTTAGAAGCCACCCCATGACTACATGAGACTTTGGTGGAACACCTATATATAAAGCTTAACAATGAGACTTAAACATATCCAACCAAGTCTGGACAGGCAGGATAGCTCAATGGAGTAAAGCACCTGCTTAGCCATGCCATGCCAGCTCTAACCCTGGGGTGAGCAGAGCTGCTCACACACACACACACACACACACACAGAGTAAAATAGTATGTCGCAATTTATCTTTTTTCCGATTATCATTGATGTTAACTAATTAATAACTTCAACACTGGAAAATACAGTTAATAAATACTGCTGCTAACATATATTACTCAATAGTCTAGTCATTTATATAGTTACATAATATAATTCTGTGTAAGTATATGTTGTTATAGATGTTGTCTTAGTCACTGTCCTCATCATGGGGACATATCACTGGATGGACCTCTGCATCTTAAAGGAAGAGAGGGTCGCTTTGGAGTGACAGTGTCTAGAAGATTTCTTCCATCTTCCGTTTTACTGAGGGCAAGAGTGGCTGAAGCAGAGACAAGCTGCTCAGCTCACAGTAGAGAAAAAGGCTAAGGGAAGATTCTGGAAGGGAGGGAAAGCCTCCAATGTCACGCCCACAGTGAGCCTTTTCTAACCAGGGCCCACCTCCTAAGCCTCAGCTCTGGGTCCTGACATCTGGTCAATCCCCACAGACTTGTCTTTGATTCCTTGAGGCTGGGGGTGGGGAGGGGGTGTCCTGTAGAGAAAAACCATACAATAGATAGATAAGCTTCTAGAAAAGATAGGGAACTTTTCTTTTTCTCCTAACTTTCTTTTGAGATTTGTCATAGGAATGATGCCAAATTTCAGAGAACCTGTCTTATTTCTTTGTTAAACACCAGAGAAATAAGAAATCTCTACTGAGTGTAAGTATTTTAATTATGCAATTTTAGGAGAACGTATGGCCACACATAAATGATAATAGCTCCATAAAGAAAATTTTCTATTGAAATATTTTCAGCAATTCAAATAGTAGTATGTTAGATATTTTTCCAAACTTTAAAAAGTATTTTTGCCGCATGTGGTAGCACACGCCTATAATCCCAGCACTTGGGGGCCCGCGTCAGGAGGATTGATGGGAGCCTGAGACCAGTCTCGGCCACAAAAGTGAGCTCAAGGCCAGCCTGAACTGCATAGCAAGACTCTGTCTCAAAAAGACAAATAAATAAACAAACAAACAAACAAACAAACAAATAAATATTAAATGTATTTTCATGATTATGTGTCCTAATTTTATCTATTTCTGTATAATGTTTTTCTCTTTGATCAACATGACTGTGAAAAAATATTAAATGTTTAAGCTTTAACTATCTTAATTGAAACCTTTATAAATGTATATTTTAATTAACTAATTTGAATTAATGTTGTGATTTGTAGTTGTAACCTCAGAGCCTAATACAGTTACGGAGCAGAACTCTAGTGTCTGTGATTAATTTAATGCTGCGATGATGAGTGTGAGTGCTGCTGGGATTATGGGTATGAGCGCTACAGTTGGCCTTGGGCACATAGCCTTAATGCAATGTCAGGGAGACAGACTTGCGCTTTGTAGCCATTGTTGCCTGATCTCCTCCCTTGTGCTCTTTGCTCTTTCGTCCACCATAAACTGTTGCCCTCTGCCCTGTACCACTCTGCCTTGGAACCACCCAAATAAGGACTAAAACCTCCACTAACTGTGAGCTAGATAAATCTTTCCTTCCTTCATTTTGGTTGTCAGGCATTTTGTCCCAGTATCAAAAGAAAGGTGGCCAGGACAGTTATTTTCATTCTTTTTATTTCTTTTAAAATTATTTTTATTTATGTATCTGGTACAGGGTCTTGCTATGCAGCTCAGATTTATAGTGGTCTGACTATTTCAATCTCCCCAACACTGGGATCACAGGAGTGTGCCACCACATCCACTATCAGTGGCCTATACCACGTGCTTAGGGTTCTTGGACCAGCATGGCATGTAGTACCAGAGAATGAACCCAGGTCCTTGCACTTGGCAGGTAGGCGTGTAAATTGCTGAGCTATGTTTCCTGCCCAAATATTTTTGCTCTTAACATGCTTAATTATATCTATGTTTCTTTCTTTGAGTTTATTTTGACATTCATGGCAATTGTTGAGAGAAGTAATTGAGTTTTAAACACTTTTTGTATTATGTATCTATGTTCTTTATACTTTTTTTCTTACTACATCAAAACTAATGTCCGTTGGTTTCAGCTTTTTATTTTTTCTATTTTTTAACATTTTGGTTCTTAGTGATTAATCATGAGTAATTCTATTGGTGGAAAACATTTAAGTGATCATCTCAATGGTTTAGTGAGACTTTCTCTACAGTGTAAGGTATAGACAATAATGGTAAATGTGCTGTAATGCCTATATGTAGCTATTCTGTTATATGTAAGTTCTGTGTCCTTATAAATTCCTTGTATCAATCTGATCCATCTTGCTGTTCAATTACTGATATCTACCTTGATATATTTTCTGCTAGAAAAAAAAAACTGAACTTTTGGAACATTGCTTCATAACAGCCTTTCATTTTTTAGGATTTTGTAGTTTTTACTTTCTTTAATGCAGTAGAACTCTACTTCATTTTTAAATGCTGGTAATTGCATATGACTCAAAGTTTTCAATTTTTTAATTTTTTTTTTTTTTTTTTTTTTTGTGGAACCGGGAGTCAACCTCAGGACCTTGCACTTGTCAGGCAGGCATTTGTGACCCTGAGCTATCTCCCCAGTGCCAAAGGTTTTAATTCTTAAAGGTAGACATTTTTTCATTACATAAATGTGTTCTTTTTTCTCAAACAATACTATTTTCATTCGATTTTCTCTGACAATACTTTGATTAAGGATTGTGATAAATATAAGTGCATGTGTACTTGTAGGTACCTATTTTGTGACTTACAAAATGAAAGGAATATTTTAAAGGAAATATACTTTTATTTTTACCAACTCTAAATGTATTCGCTTTTAACAGGTTTGTGCCATTTCACATTTACATAATTACCAGTACAGTTGTATTTGAATCAATAATGTAAATATTTAATAACCACTTCTCTGAAATATCTCATATGTGTATATTCATATGTTTGTAAAAAATCTGCACATATACACGCATATATATGTACATATTGTACAAAATTTAAACCATACTGTCAAAATAGGGTACTCTATAATACAACAAACTCCATAAAGTCCATTTATTATCTTCGTGTCTGTCTTAGTTATTTTTCACTTGTTGCTGGGACAAATACCCAACACTCAAAACGAAGAAAGGAAAGGTTTATTTAGCCCACAGTTTGTGGAGGTTTCAGTCCATATTCGGCTGGCCCAAGGCTGAGTGCAGCAGGGCGGAGAGCATCCAGTTCATGGCAGCAGAACAGCAGCAAAATGGTGGCAGAGGCAGCCAATCAATCAGGGCAGCAGAGCAGCAGCAACAGCTCGAGTCTGTCTCTCTGCCTCTCTTTATATTACATCCAGGCTCTCTGCCTTAGCCTCCACCTTAGGCGACACCCATAATCCCAGAAGTACTTCGAGCCATAATCCCATCAGTACTAAAACCCATAATCACAGGGATCACGGATCAAGTCTCAAATTCTAGAAGTCCCCACCCAATGACTACATGAGGCTTTGGGGGGACAACTAGACATAAACCACAACAGTGTCTTTCTGAATTTTTCAGTCTATTATAATTATGGTTATATATGATGGACATGTGTAGTTCTACCATGAATGCCTGATGATTTTCATTTGTGATTAAAGCAAAAGTGAACAAGTAGAAATAAACATCGTATCTTTATTCATTTGCCCATGAACATGTTCTATCCTGAACCACAAGTGATGGTTTTTAAACACCAGAACAATTTTTTAACATTATTATATTTATCATGAAATTGCTATGGACATAATTCAATGAATATTAATATGTATATTGTCACTTCAATGGTCTATTTAGTTGAAAACATGGCAAATTAAATCCAAATTATCACCATTGCCAAAGTTGTAAAACCTCAGCCTGGGCACATTTCTAGGTATTGATGTTAATCTCTGATAATAGTGTTGTCTAAATAAGTGCAATACGAAACTATTAATATAATACAATATAATACAAAATAAATATAATACATATAATATTTCCACTAAACAGACCCTCAGAAGTAAATCAATATAGAGTTACAATTAGGAGTTTATTAGGATGTAGTAGTTAGCAATTTGGAACACAGAGTGTAGTAAAATTACTTGACAATGATGTAGAAATGTGAAATTTTCTTCCATTTGACATTTCTAAGTGTTTATAAAGCAAGAGAGAATGAGGGAGAGAATTCTGTCTTTTTATAATACAACTCTCTGTAGGCTTGTATGCTGCACATCACAAAGAAAAGTACCTTACATTCTGATATTTTAGGCAATTTTTTGTTATGTTTCTTATCAGGGGAGAGACATTTTCTATGTATCTATGATGTATACCAATAAGTGTAGTGAATCCTGTCATAAAACATCATGAGCTTTATGCTTTTCCCTTTCCTTTCCTTTCTCTCTCTCTCTCTCTCTCTCTCTCTTTCTTTCCTTCTTTCTGCTTTCCTTCCTTCCTTCCTTCCTTTTTTCTTTCCTTCGTTTAAAAAACTTGCTTTTCCTTTACAATGGCATTAAAGTGTGAAAGACACAGCAGATTCGGGGTGGAAGTGGAGCAAAACATATTTGCAAAACTCTTTCATTCTACAAAAGTTTCAGTAACAACCTGTCAATTTAGCCTAAGTGATGAGACATTTGGTTTTTATATCTCTTACTTTCTTTTCTCAAATATACAAAATAATTAAAGCAGTGAAGGCACAGCCCATTTAATACTCATAAAACCTCCCTATTGATGTAGGTCTAAAACGGAGCAGCTGATGTAGCTATCCATCTTGCTTTTAGGGTAATTGCAGCTTCAGTGCACGCTCAGAGCAGAACAACCCTAGTAATTAGCCATCTTGCTTTTAGAATACCTTTTATCTGTGTGTATCTTTGAAGCAGAACTAAAAGAAAATAAAATAATTTTAGTATAACTTTTTTTCTTAATGCAGTTTGTCCTGATTAATGTGCTGAATACAGGACATCCAATGAGCCAAGATGTTCATGTTATTTTAATGCACTAAAAGCAAGGTTCTGTTTGCTGCACTTTACAAGCTTTCATCAAAAACAGAATTATTGGTATCAACCATTTCCAAAGTGCTTGTGATTTTCCAAGGGTTTAATGGAAGATTTGAATATGTTTTACTCTTAACCAGTATTGAAAATTAAACTAATAAGCTACTTGCATTTTACTACAGTATTCAGAATTTGTTTCTGTGTGTCCTCTAAAAGTAATTGTAAATTAAGTTTTGATCATCACTTATATAGCAGAGAATGCATAAATGTAACATTAATGGTCACAGAATCACCCTGAACTGCTTGACTTATCCCTGACTCCGCAGTGCACCCCACCAGCTATTGGGTTCCAGATGATTTTTCCACAGGTGCAGCTCTGAAGCTTAGTTCCTAAAGCTGCTGGCTTGACTTCTCATGAGCTAACAAAATACGCTCTATTAGAAATCAGCATAAGGGTTATTCAAGAGTAGTCCTTAACATTGAAATGAAAAGAATTCCTTTTCCTTGAGATAATGTATATTATTAATTATCTAATATACCAGTTAATAAAATGTTCAGATTTTTAAGATAAAAACACTTGATAAAGACTCTTCATTCAATAAAGCTGTTTACTAGTAATACTCATTAGTTGTCTTTTCAGAAGTGAAATTGCTTAGCATCTGATATGGAGTATCTTGCTGGGATGATTCTTTGTTGAATTATAGGAAATAATGTAAAATTATTGTAACATAATGAGGTCCCAAGTATGACTCCAGTGAGGCTTCCGGGGTAACCCCAGATATAAACCATAACATACATAGATTTGTTACAGAAAAAATGTTCAACCTTTTCTTTTCAACTTTAGAGTTAGGTGCTATGCCCTGATGCACAAATGGGATTAAATCTATGCTCATTAGCATATTAATTCAATTTGCTATATGGAGTCATATGAGCCAATGTTTTTCAAATAGGTTTCATAGGTCAAAAGTTCTCAGACAAGTAAGCAGAAATCCTGGGGCAGATGATTACTCCAATACTCAAAGCTGCTCATGCAATAAAATAGGAAATTAAAGCTCATATTTACACACTTGTCTTTTGTTAGAAATATATTTGCCCAATTACATAAACTACTGAAATGCTTAAATGGAACCATTTGTGTTTTTCTGTTTAAAGTGAGCAGAGCCTCTATGAACTTGTGTGGAAAAATCTGTGGTTTCTCTGAAAAAACATTTTTGCACTACTATATTAGAGCCCATAGCGTACATATTGTTTTGGCTTGGTAAGAGGCTATTATTTTATTGTCAGGATGAAAATAATTGGAATATTTAAAGATATTCAGTAAGCCAAGTAAATATTTTTGTTTTTGTTTTTAATTTATGTATTTGGTACAGGGCTGGCTAGGCAGCTCAGACTCCTCATGATGCACCTGCTTCAGTCTACCCAGCACTGGGATTACAGGCATACACCACCATACCCAGCTTCATGGGCACAGGGCAGCACAAGTATGTGTAGTGTACACGGCATCAAACCTGGGTCCCTGTGCTTGCCAGAAAGGCACTTAGAATGCTTAACTACCTCTCCAGCCCAATGTGAATATCAAATACATATTGTTAGAATAGTTGTAACCTTTTTTTCCAGAGCCAAGGATGGAACTCAGGCCCTTGTGCTTTCCAGGCAAGTACTTATTCTACTGAGTTATCTCCCTAGCCCCTAGAATAGTTATAACTGTTAGAACTATAATATTTGCTATATTGTTTATTTACAGAGAATGATTGACTGAATATTCACTAGCAGCCTTTCAGTATTGCACTAACTCTGAATGCCTTCATGAATTCATGTATAAATGTATCACTAATATTTCCAAATATGTTTAAATAGTTAAGTTAGAAAAAATATCATTTGATAAATAAGTGAAATTATTAAGTATAAAAATGAACAAGGTTCCTAGGTGTGGTGACTCCTGCTTGCAAACTCAGTGTTACAGGAAGCTGAGGCAGGGGCATGTAAAATCTGAGCCCAGTGCAGACAATTAGGCAAGCTCACCAGAGCTTCTTTCAAATTACAGAAAGGGTCTATCGCTGTGGCTCAGTGTGAAAGCCCTTGTGTTGATTTCCCAGTGCCACAGAAGCAAACCAATTATAAAAGGAAAGAATGAATAAGCTTAATATTATTCATATTGTTTTATGCACTAAGTGAAACTCAGGGACTAAAACTAGAAGAGAATGTTAATACTATATCATGTACAATATTAACCACTTATTAATTTTGATTAATTAGCTATTTTAGAAATGGGATAGTACTTCTCTTATTGACCGTTTTTAATTTTAGCAGTTACAGAGATTCCAGTAATTGCTATTGCTAGTACCTTTGAACAAGAAAAATATACGAAGAATCCTAAATTACACTAAGCCTTTTAAAACGGACAAAACAGAATTAAGATGACCCCCTTTGTTCTCTTCAAAGATTAGAGGTTAGCATCCTGATGCATAAAGGCTAGTTAATATTCCTCTCATGGTTTCATATTAGTCATCGTGGCTATCTGTCTCTTCTCAGTGTCTATATGATCTGATTGGCTAACGCAAGCAAAGTAGATAATTTTACATAAAGACCAACACGAAATTATTTGTAATGAATGTCAACAACTTAATCTTTTTCTCTATGGTATTAATCTCCCCCTCTGCTTATGTTTTAAATTCTACCTTTAAGATGGAATCCTGACTACTAATTGAATCTTATACCAGCTTGCACTGCAATAAGAAACTAAGTTGCAACTTGCAGCTTGATTTATTTTCTAAGAAAAAATTTCCCCAGATTGTTTGGAATTTGAGAAAGAAAAGAAGCTAGAGTTTGATTTGTTAGAATTTTTCAAGGCTTCAAAAGACTTATAATCTACACACACTATTTCTTTCTTCAAGTCCCCTAGAGCAGCACTCAATTTGCAAAGGACAAATAGAACAAATGTGCACATTCAGAACATTAGAGGCCTGATTCTAGGACATTATGCAAACTCTATTCGTTTGCAAACAAATTTTAGGATTTTTCTTAATGAGAGCATTTATCATTAAAAGTATTACATAAAAGATAAACAGAATTTTAAAATGAAACTTTGTGATATATATATATATAATTTTTATGCACTTAGTCAAAAGTTAGTGTTTCTGATGTTGCGGGTACCTCATCCCAATCAATCTGCCTTCCAATGCCTTCGTCTTTTATCCTGATGCTTCATGTTAGAAACTATTAAATTTGTGTAATTATAGATACTCAAATTGTGTGTGTATTGATCATTTTGTTGCAGTTGTTATCATTGCTATAAGCTAAAATCCAATGGAGGCCTTCAAAATCACTTAATAGTATGCTTCAAACATTTTGATTAAAAAATAAGAATAGTGAGGCTCAGAACTACATGTGAACTTAACTAGGATCCCATGTAAAATCCAATGCAAATTAAAATTCCCTCACTCTTCAGGCAATTGAACTCTTTAACTTGTTTATAGATTGGTTGATTTACTTTTGTTATTTCTATTTCATTGCTAAATAGCTGACCATATAAGGATTACAAAAATTCTACATTTCTAGATAAAGAATACAAAATATACATAATTAAATGAGCCTAATATGATGTGTATTGATTTCATATAACAGTCAATGTAACTGAATTATGAAGTAAAAATTGTATTTTCTTTTCTACCGGTGTAAGCTAACTTTAAATAAATACAGATAGACTATCTTATGAATGACAAGTTAAACTTTTCTTGAGGCATATACATTTACATGTGTATAAGCCACTGTTAAAACAGTTCACTTGGGGAGATGTACTAATGTTTTTATTTCTAAATTCATTTCTGTTCCATTGGTCTGTATTGATTTTTGTATCAATGCCACATTATCTTTTTTTTTTTTTTTTTTTTTTTTTTTTTTTTTTTTTTTTTTTTTTTTTTTTTTTTTTTTTTTTTTTTTTTTTTTTTTTTTTTTTGTCTTATTTTAGAGAAAGGTCTACAGAATGCTCAGGGTCTCACTACTAGATTGGACTAATAGTGATCCACCCGTTTAGAGCCTCCCAAGAGCAGGGAATATATGCACTTGCCACCTAGTCAATTGCCCTCTCAGTGTGACCAGGGGCTGGGCTGTCACAGCAGGCCCTAGGAATAAACCCCCAGCCCCTGCACCTGGTTGGAGGCACTTTAATACGCTGAGCTATTTGGTCATCCTGAGTGTGCCATATTATTTTGATGATGATAGCATTATTAAGTCTCAAAATCATGTAGTTATTCTTTGACAATTTTTAAATTGTAAATACATTACATTTCTGTGAAATTTAAAACTAACAGTTCAATTTTTAGAAGGTAGATGCTATTGTGTTTGCAATAAATTTGAATTTAATGTACCAATTTGGTGAAATTCATAAAATAGTTTGAATTGTCATGCTGCTTTTGTTCTTACTTTTTGAAGTTTTATATATTTAGCTAAGTATACTAGACTTTTTATAACTTTGATGCCAAGGTAAGTAAAATTTTTAAGACTGTATTTGTAATCATTTACTTTCAGGGGAAGAAATATGAATGGTGCTGTATCAGTACCTTTATAATTTTATGCTTTTCTTTTTCTCACTGCAATGACCAGACTGATATTTATCAAGAGGTTTGTGAATGTAAAAATTTCAGACATATTACTAACTTAGGAAACACACTGAAATAGTCCATGTGTTAGTGTTGCCATTTGCTCAATTATTTTACCGTAGGGTCTCTTAGATGTCAGAAGACTGGGAACATTTTCTTCTAATTCTCATATGCTAAGTCTTTCTCTAAAGAAACAGAATGGATGCTGTTTGTCAATTGTCTTTCAGCTCCTATGAAAGCCATTTGTTTATTTTTCTCTGAATTCTGTTAATGTGATGAAACACATATTAGGTTTGAAGTTAAATTTGTTTCACTTACATTTCTGGGAGAAATAGCTTGTTTATGATCTATTAATTTTTGCATAATATTTAATTTGACTCATTACCCATAATTTTATTTGATTCTCTAGCATGGCTTCATATCATTATTGCAGAAAAAGTTGAAAGACTCTAACCATGAAGTTTGTGGTATAATAAAAGTATTAAATACTTTATTCCAAAAGAAGTAAAATGAGACAAGGGCTAAAAGAGTGATTTAAGGCAAGATATTGTGTGATACTGGATGAAGAGATTTTCATTTTTATGACCCCCACCAACACACATACTTCATCTCTGAAATAGAAGAAAGTAAGAATCCTTTATTTGTAAGAGAAAAAGCAGCAAAACAAGAGGACATCAACAGCACATAAAAACTGATGATGCTTTCTCTTCTTAGAACATGACCACTACTATCTACTTCAGTGTCCATTTATAGGAAGAGAAAAACAGAAACCCGTACCTGGCTCAGTTGACAGAAGGTCTGGTCACCTTACAAGTTACTTATGACCAAGCATGCTATGGGAGACCATGAGAATACTCTGTGATGCTTCCATATAGCAGTCCGGGAGGCCACCAGGAAAACTAAGAGGCCTCCTGCATGAGAGGAGCATGAGACACAGGAACCCTCAGGCAACCAAGAAGGTTACACAGGAAGGCCAACCAGAGCACTTGGGAAAGAAGAGGATGATGGTATCTCAGTCGTTTCTTTATTCAAATTACCTACAACGTTAATGGAAGCCAAAGAAAGCAAGAGAAGCTGCAGCAAATGCACAGATTCTGTGAGAACAGTTCTAATTCACTCATTTATTTCCTCTGTTAAGCCAGGTTTTTCTTGTTAGATGATCTACAGCATTCAGGTTTTATATTCAATTAGGAAACAGTGAAAGTGCATTTCCTTTTTTTTTCCTTTTTTTCATATATATATATATGTATATATTCATATATATATATTCTTTTTTACTCATTTTAATGAGAAAAAGATAAAAATGGCAATGAAACAGTTTCAAAACAACATTACAGGATGGT
The DNA here is from genome assembly GCA_004027025.1 of Myocastor coypus. Lineage (NCBI taxonomy): Eukaryota > Metazoa > Chordata > Mammalia > Rodentia > Myocastoridae > Myocastor > Myocastor coypus. The sequence goes on from PVJA010000414.1 coordinate 75,133, forward strand.
TAAAATAATTAATATCATGCATATTGTTGTTTCCATGGTAGTCATTTAGAGGACAAAGTGCACACATGATATCTTGTCTAAACAATATTAGACAATAAAGCTTCTCTAAACAAGCTTTCATTTTCAGTGAACTAAGACAAAATAGCTGTATATCTATCCTCTGTCATGTGTATATACATATATTTTTTCTTCTTATACTTTATAATACTAGAAGAAATCATCATACCATGTCTCATAAGTAAATTGTAAGTCAGAGATACAATATGAATCATAAATCAAAAAGTATAAACAATATTCAGAAAATTACTTAAATACTAATTAATTAGAATTAAATTCAATATTTGAAAACAATATTCCAAAATTCAAATCACATCATAAGTCCAACTTAGAGGCCAGAATGTTGTCTATCATATGTATGAGTCTGTAATCAATTCAGAGTACTTGCATAGTATTTGTATAGGTTAATATATACAAA